>JAJPUD010006629.1:86770-107618 GCA_023553655.1 Myrmecobius fasciatus | reverse complement strand
CTTATGGCCTACCTGGGCACTCTGCCAAGCATCAGGGATATGAGAAAAACAAGAAAACAAAACCAAGCCCACGGCATCAAAGAGCTTCCATTCTATACACAGAAGTATGTATGGACACAACATGGGACCACTCTGGGCAGTGGGGAAGGGGCTCGGGAGGAACCCTGTGCCGCAGGTGAGGCTTGAGCTGAGGGTGAAAGAAAACCAGGGCTTCTAAGAGATGAAAGGAAGGAAGGAGGCCGTTCCAGACCTGAAGGTGGATGATGCAACATGTGCCTGAGGGACACCTAGGAGGTGGGTTTGGCCAGAAGGAAGGTTGAGTAAAGTAGAGGAACAGCCGGAAAGGCCGGTCCTGACTATGTGGAAGGAGTCAGGCTCCCTGAGCGGCTGAGAGAGGGAGAAAAGGGAGTTTGAGGGAAATGAGTGAAAGGCAAGGTACAAACTTGTTAATGGTGGGCAGGCCCCCTCCTCAGAGCTTCAGGCCCACCCTGGGATGTCTCTTGATTTCCAGCTCCAGAAACCCCAGACACCTCTAGTCATAGGGCTTTCTCCTTTTATTTGACTTCTGGGTTGAAGATTAGATAAAAGTTCCAACTCAGCCAAGAAGAGAACAATGTTACCAGGGAAATCAGCTCTTAATGGTCATGTGCTAGAATGGAAGGGACACAGTGGGGGTAGCATAGTGCAGAGAGGACAAGGTGTGGAATCAGGAAGATCTGATTTAAAATCTGGCCTCAGGCTTATTAGCTTATTAGTGAGAAAGTCTGGGCAAGTCACTAAACCTTTCTCAGCCTCATCTGTAAAATGGGGATGATAACAGCATCAGGATTGTTGTGAGAATAAAATGAGATTTTTTTTGTAAAATGTTTTGCAAACCTTAAAGAGCTATACAAATGCTAGCTGTTGTTGTGCTTATTATTATTGTTGTTATTACCTCTATAACTTCTTTGTTTTTTATTTCACTTTTCTGATAAATATGATTTCTTTTTTTTTGTTGTTGTTGTTAAAGCTTTTTATTTGCAAAATATATGCATAGGTAATTTTTCAACACTGACCCTTGCAAAGCTTTGTTACAAATTTTTCTCTCCCCACCCCCTCCCCTAGATATCAGGAAGTCTAATACATGTTAATTATGTTAAAATATTTGACAGACTGAATATGTGTATACAATAAATATGATTTCTTGCTACTTGTAATTGCCCTTTCTAGAACTAGCTTTTGTGGGAAGAAGGGAAGTTGGCAAGAATAAGCTATGACCTTCTGGTCAAAGTGAGATTACTTCCCACTCAGAGTTACCAGGGTAAGGCATTTTTATTCTGGATCACTAAAAGGTTTTAGGCTTAATATTTGAGGTGCTATGGGGCAGCTAGGTGGCACAGTGGGTACAGTGGCACAGAGTACCAGCTCTGAAGTCAGGAGGACCTGAGTTCAAATCTGGTGTCAGACACTTAACACTTCCTAGCAAGTCACTTAAATCCAACTGCCTCAGCTAAAAAAAAATTGAGGTGCTAGATATAGATGTGCTTTTAACCCAATATCCTTCTTGGAGATAGGACAGAGAAGGATTAAGACTTCATGGCTGTTCTGAAGGCTGCATATCCTTCCCTGATAGATTACTGGTCCTTCTCCTTTCCATAATGGTGGGAATTGAAGTCTCCCTTGGAGAAGGAGAATAGGTCTTTGCAGATCCCAAAGTATATCATTCTAAATATATCCATGGCCTACACAGGCCTACACAGGCCAGCCATTCTATAGTAAGACTCCATCCATCTTTTTCTATCACATCACAAAAGGTTTTATCTCAAGTATTAATCAGGTAAGATTTCTGGACTTCTTTATCTGCTCAGAATTCAATTCACACAAAAGTTTAAGGAAACATTACTGGACAAAGCAAACACAAAGGGGGTCTGGAGAGCTCCCAAAATGGTTTCATCCATGAGGTATATAGTGTCCCATTCTGAATAAGCTTATAATCTGATGGTAGGAAGGACAAGCATACAAATAACTAATTCAAAAAGTATTTTCAGCACAATGATCTGAGGAACCTGAGGAGAAAAAGAATTCACTTCTATATCAGGGTAGTCAAAGATGGATTCATGGAAGAAGTAGCATCTGAAATGGGTCTAAAAAAAAGTGGAATTGGATAGGAAAGAGCTCCCAGTAAAGCCTGATAGCTGCAGGAACAAATCTGAGGGGCTGGGAGAGGGCTAGAAGAAAGTCATTTAATTTGATTGGAATATAAGACTACACTAAGAAGGGGTAAAATGAGATGAGGCTGGAAAGGTGGGTTTGAGCCAGATTATGGTGAGGTTTGAAAGACAAGTCAGAAATTAATACATTGTTTAATGGGCAGTGGGAATCTATGGGATAATAACGGCAACATGGAAAAGATGAGTTGATCATAAAAACTGACATTTATATTTAGGGTTTTAGGATTTACAAAGCACTTTGGATACATCATTTACCTTGATCTGTGAGTTCCCTGGAGGTTTCTGAGTAGAGCAGTGCTAAGTGATCACTGTGGTTAGGAAGATTACATAGGCAGCATATGTACAATGATGGTGGTGTCCTAAAACTACACACATGGAAGGAGATACTCCCACAGGGAGAATATGCAGACACCACAGCCTGATGATGCACAGGCAGAGCCATCCCTCCTCCTTCTTCCTCCTCTTCCCTGCTTCTCCCCCACTCCTTTTAGCATTTTCCAAATCTGAAAGTCAAGCCAATGATCAGTGCTTGTTTCTCTGAATAAACTTATGAGGAAGAAATGCAAAGGGAAGTGATGGGGGACATTTCCCAATATCTTCACTACTGCTAGTGGTACCATTCAATGCCCAGTGTTGATCATTTCTTTTTTGGGGGGGTCTTTTTAAAAAAATACTTATTTGTTTATTTTAATACATATTGCTTTATGAGTCATGTTGGGAGAGAAAAATCAGAGCAAAAGGGAAAAACCATGGGAGAGATTAAAAAAAAAAAAACAGAAAAAAGTGAAGATAGCATGTGCTGATTTATATTCAATCTCCTTAGTTCTTTTTCTGATTGCAGATGGCATTTTCTGTTCAAAGCCTATTGGATTGCTTTGGATCACTGAAACATTGAAAAGAACTAAGCCTTTCATAGTTGATCATTACACAATCTTGCTGTTACTGTGTATGATGTATTCCTGGTTCTTCTTCTTTTACTCAGCATCAGTTTGTGTAAATCTTTCCATGCCTTCTAAAATTAGCTTGTTCATTATTTTTTATAGAACAATAATATTCCATTACCTTCATATATCACAGTACTGGACATTTTCCACCTCATTTCCCTCTCCCTTCTTGTCTCCAACTTTCTCCCAGCCCCTCAGATTTGCTCCTGCTGCTATCAGGCCCTACAGGGATCTCTTTCCTATCCAATTCACTTTCTTCTAGGCCCAACTCAGGTGCTACTTCTTTCATGAGTCCATCCTTTTCTACCCTGATATGGAATTGATCTCTCTCTTTAGATTCCTCAGATCACTGTGTCAAAAACACATTTTGAATCAGTTATATTGTGGTTTCTTTCTTGGAAAAAACTTACAGGCTTAGAGGATCATGGATTTAGTTCTGGAGAATACCTTGAGATTATTTAGTCAAAAACCATTATTTTAAAGACTGAGGAGAAGTGACTAGCCTCAAGTCACTTACGCAGTAAGTAGAGACTCTCCCACTTAGTCCTTCTCCATTCTTTCCATTTAACCTTGATCTTAGACAGATTCTGATCTCCTGCCTGGACTAATATTTTTTGGAAACAGTCACAAGCAGAAATGCTTCTTGTGGCGAAGAACCAAAAGTAAGAGTCTTATTTAAAGAGCATGGCAGTGAATATACAAGGAGTTGCTTCTGCCCCACCTGGTACTTCTTACCCTAGCTAGCGACACAAACACCTCTGAAAAATCTCTAGGACAGAACCATTAAGGGACTGATTCCTGGGAACCTGAAGGGGAACAAAAGCAACTTGAAGGGGGTAGAAATTTCCTTCATTTCGTCAGCATTATTATATAATTGGGAACTGGAAAAGCGTTTCAAGATCAACTTGTACAATCCCTTCATTTACAGACAAAGAATTGGTTAAGGTCACACAAAGGGAGGATTCAAACCTAGGCTCTCTGGTTCCAAAATCAGTGCTCCTACTCATTTTAAGCAAATTGCCTTCAGATGCTGTTTATTCCTTTCCCTCCAGTCCCCAAGCCAGGAGCCTGGATTCTCCATTTGATGCTTTCCACAGTGCTCCCTGGTTTTGGCTCACTGTGCATTCTGACCTCGCTCCTTCATACACCCTTCATGGACTGAGAGCATCATTCCTATCCTTGGGCTGGCAGTCAGGGATTGCCCTGAAGTCCAAAGCCTACTTGAAGGCTGAACTGAAAAACAGACACTGAAAATCATGAGTCTGCACTGATGGTGTGGGGTGAAGGCGGGGGTCTAGGGACACTCTGGTACCTTACTTGATCACCCGGAGTCTGTAACATGACGCTGCTGATTGGGGGGCCATCTGGCAGAAAGAGCTGAAGTTTCCTCTGGGACTCTCTGCTGTGCCAGGGAGGAGGGCTGGGTTAAGAAGCCGCTCTTGAAGATCACATTTCAGACATACTGCAATAAAACAAGCATCAGAGGAAAGGATTAGGGTCACAGCCTCCCTTAGGGCATGCAATTAGGAGACATTAATTGCCACCCATTTCTCTTTCATAGTTCAAAGAGCACAACTGCCAAGGGCTGGCAGCAGGTTGGCAAGGGAGAGAAGTAATATGGACTGCCCGAAGGCAGGACTTGTTTGGGAGGAAGTGGGGGTCTGTCTGAGCCCCTTGCAGCTAGGCTGTACTTGCTCTCCAGGCTTTAACAGCGCATTCACTTTGATGGGTAATGAGCTGGCACAAAGGGAACCCTGTATTGCTTTGGCACTTATAAGAGTGATCTGGCTTTTTAATCTGTCTGTGGGGATCATGCATCTTCTGAGTGAGGGAAGCCAACACTATAACCTGCAGTGGGGCCCTTTGCCAATTATACTCAAAAGTTTCCTCATGTAGCTGCCCATGGCTGAGTTGCTGTAAGGTAGCAGAAATGGGAAGGTCTGGAAAGCAGAAGCCGGTTAGTCAGCTGATGCTACCGTCTCATTGCTAGCTCTTGCTAGGACAAAGAAGGGAAAACAAGGACCTGAAATGCTTTATTTTTAAATTTTAAATTTATTTATTTTTAAGACATTGCTTTATGAATCATTTTGGGAGAGAAAAGTCAGAACAAAAGGAAAAAAAAAACACCGGAGAGAAAAACAAAACAAAACAAAACAAAACCCAGAAAAAAAGAAGTGCACATAGTATGTGTTGATTTACATTCAGACTCCTTAGTTGTTTTTCTGCATGTAGATGCAATTTTCTATCAAAAGTCTATTGGGATTGGTTTAGACCACTGAACTGCTGAGAAGAACCAAGTCTTTCATAGTTGATCATGGCACACTCTTGCTGTTACTGTGTACAATGTATTCCTGGTTCTGTTTGTTTCGCTCAACATCAGTTCATGTAAATCTTTCCAGGTCTCTGAAGTGCTTTACTTTTAAACTGTTCCTGGTTAGAAGGATTGTTTGCCCATATGTCCAGAGATGAAAAGTCTTCTTTTTTTTCCCCCTCCATTTAAAAAGTAGTATAACTGGGGTAGCTAGATGATGCAGTGGATAGAGTGCTAGCCCTGAAGTCCTCAGAAACTTACTTTCTACCTGTGTGAACCTGGGTAAGTCACTTATCCCCAATTGCCTCAGGAAAAAAAATAAAAGAAAGTATTATAATTTAAAAAAATGAATGGTAATTTTTGGTTTTCCTCACTCGTGTCACTCTGATTGTATACCTCACAATTAGTAAAGCAAAACATTAAAAAATGATTTATTCTGCTTGCACATGCAACTTTATGTTAATAGTTTTGCCTGTTAAAACAATGGGTATATACTGTTTAAATATCCACATTATCCCACGTTTTTAATCTGAATTCTTTTGTTATTTAAAATGATCTTCATTTACAAAGTTGTGGTAATTGTGAGTTTTTCTTTGATTCTACTTGATCATGCCGCATTTCTTTATATAATTCTTCCCATATTTCTTTGATTCTTCATTTTTATCATTCCTTATAATGTAATAATATTTTTATAGTTCTATACCACATGTTCAGTCATTTCCCCATCACTGGATCAATAGTTTGTTTACAGTTTTTAAACTACATTTGTAAATAGCACTACTAGAAATATCTTTTTGCCTACAGGTTTTTTTCTTGTTGTTTATCACCTTCTTAGAAGTAAAAACCCGATATTGACATCACTTGCACAAAGGTTATCATAATAGAACAATTTTATAAATTTTTTTGAAAAATTCCAAATTGTTTTATATAATGTTGGATAAATTCAATGTTCTACAAATATTAAATTAGTCTAGCAATGGATGCTTCCCTCTTTCCCCCCCGGGTACCAATACCCTACCAATCCTGATTCTATCTTTTAATTTCTTTGCTAATTTGATAAAGGGCTACCTTAGCTATTTTAATTTTCATTCTCTGATTATTTGTGATTATAGGCACTGTTTTATATGATGATGATCATCATCATCAAAAAAGATTGATGGTATGATTTTTAAACTACTTGGGTTTTTCACTACAGAAATTTACCCAATTGCTAGCTACACAGAAAAAAAATTAGGGAAAGAAGAGTTGCAGTTGAATTGGTTGGAGCATCTGCCACTGGGTCTTTAAAGGATTATTAATGTCAATGTTCATAAAGTCATCTCTTTTAATCACTCCTGGTAGATGGGAGAAACATAGACAATATGCTTGCTATGTGGTCCTGGGTAAGAATAGACATCATACATTATAGATACTTTATTTGAGAAAATAATTGGTAGGCATTGGAGGTAAATCTCATAATAAAAAGTTGAATTGATTATATATATATATTTTTTTTTTCCCCTGAGGCAATTGGGGTTAAGTGACTTGCCCAAGGTCACACAAGGTCAAATTTGAACTCAGGTTCTCCTGACTTCAGGGCTGGTGCTCTATCCATTGCGCCACCTAGCTGTCCCCGAATTGATTATATTTTAACAGACAGGACAGGATTTGTTATGGATATAGAAGCTATCCTTAAATAGGCTGTCTGGGTATAGGCAGACTGTCAATGAATTAGAGCAAAGATCCTAATTAATAGAGTTAGAAGAAGAAAAACGAGAAAAAGATATGGTACACATTTGAAACAAATTAATCTTGAACTATTTATATAAATAAATGATAATGAAAAGTGTATATAGAAGAAATGACACTGATATGTATTTTATTTTTATATCAACATTTAACCAATGCAAATCAATTGTCATAACAGAGACCTTGTCAGCAAACCTTTGACTTACTTGTCAAGTGGAGAGAGATGGAAGCCAAAGGCTTCCTATTTAAGATGGTATGTGTATATTTATATATACATATACATATATATGTATATATTCACTTGTAAAATCTTATTAAAGATGACAGTTAATTATGAACAATGAAGTCATTTTCAATTGTGTCTGACTCTTTCTGACTACATTTGGGATTTTCTTGGCAGAGATACCAGAGTAGTTTGCCATTTCTTTCTCCAGCTCATTTTATAGATGAGGAAACAGACAAATATGGCTAAGTGGCTTATCCAAGGTCACACAACTAGTATCTGACGTCGGATTTGAACTTGGGAAGATGAGGCTTCCTAACTCTAGGACCTGTGTTTTATACATTCTGCCACTTAGCTGATGACTGTTAGACAATTCTCCTAGCAGTTTTTGAACTTTTTCTCTAGTATCTTACAGTTCTGAGTTTATTAAAAATTAGTCTGCATTAGGCTTTCCTCCAAAGTCTTGCTTATTTTATCTATTCTACTGTCAAAGCATTCAGTTTTCATATTTAATACCATAATCTTGATAATTACTACTTTATTACTATTTTTATTTTCCTAGATATTTTTGGTCCATTTATACTTATATATGACTTCTGCAATTATTTTGTTTAATTCTATAAAGTGACCTTTTGGTAATTTGAAAGGCAAAGTGGCAAATCTACCGATTAACCTGGGCAGTATGATCTTATCTGTCACTGTCTATCAGTGTGGCCTAGGCAAGGTATCAAGTATCTCTGAACTTTGAATCTTCCTTCATTTCTAGGAAGATTGTTTTATAGTCATATTATGGATTAAGAATTGCACAGAAGAATCAGGGATGGCTGATTTGCAATATGTCTTGTTGGAAGGGACATCCACACCACTGTTTGAATATTTAAGTTGCATTTATATAAATAACATGTGTCTTGGTAGATAAACAAAGATACTTAGCATGATTTTTAGTATTACTTTAAATTATATTCCTCCTTTTATCACATTTTCATAGTATTTTTTAGCAATATGTAGAAATAGTAATGTTTTCCTGTGTATTTATTTTGCACCCTGAGACTTTACTAAGGCGCTGATTTTCTCTTTTTTGGTTTATTTTGTAGAATTTTCTAAATCAACCATGCTATATTCAGTTTTGTTTATACTCAATCCGAACCTCTTATTATTGTTGTTTTCTCCTACTGTTTTGTTTTCAAGCAGTAGGGAAAGTAGGGCCCATTAACCCTAGCACAAATACAAATCTCATTTCCCTAGACCCAGATCAAATACAAATATGCTTTGTAACAATTCAATCTTTACATACATATCTTTGGATTTTATAGCATTTTCACATTTTTCTTTTCTTTTTTCTTTTTTTGCTTTTTGCTGAGGCAATTGAGGTTAAGTGACTTGCCCAGGTCACACAGCTAGGGAATGTTAAGTGTCTGAGATCAGTTTTGAACTCAGGTCCTCCTGACTTCAGGGCTGGTGCTCTATCCACTGTGCCACCTAGCTGCCCCTCATTTTTACATTTTTTTTATCATGTTTTCCCACATATCTGTCACAAAGCTGTCTCTATAATAAGAAAAATAAAGAGGAAAAGAAGCACTTATTAAGGATTTTCCAAATATTTCTGATCCTCATAATAACCTTGAGAGGTGGGTACTATTATTTCTCCTATTTTACAGCTGAGGAGACTGAAGCAAATAGAGATTGTGAGTTGCCCAGGAACACAAAGTGAGTGTCAGATTTAAAGTCAGAGCCTCTTGATTCCAGGTCTAGTCCTATATTCATTGCACCACTTCACTACCTCAGCAAAGGAAGAGAAAGGAAAAAGAAAGTTCAGAAAAATGAACGTATCAAAAAGTCTATTATATTCAGTGTCCCACACTGTGGAGGCATCTTCTCATATTTTGCTTGAGGCTGAGATTAATTATAATGATTTCAGAATATTCAATTTAGATTTTGTTGTTCTTTCCTTTGTGGTCATTAGGCATATTACATTTTTTCCCCCCTGAGGCATTTGGGGTTAAGTGACTTGCCCAGGGTCACACAACTAGGAAGTGTTAAGTGTCTGAGATTAAATTTGAACTCAGGTCCTCCTGACTCTAGGGTCAGTGCTCTATCCACTGCACCACCTAGCTGCCCCTAGGTATATTACTTTTAAGGTTCCTTTTGTGTCAGTTCATTTAAGCCTTTCTATACTTCTCCATATTCATCTTATTCATTGTTTCTTACAACACAGTGATATTTAACTATACTCAAAACATAATTGGTCCACTATTCCTTAATCAATGAGTATCAACTTTTTTTTTCTTTTCTGACATGAACTACAGTCTGCACATCTGCCTCAAGTAGTTTAATGTTTTTCATTTCTTAATTCAATTTTATTTTTATTTTGATTCTGGACTCTGCCTCTCTTCTCTCCCCCTCCTTCACCCATGGAGAAGGCAAGAAAACCAAAATTCATTACAAATATAATCATACAAGACATATTTCTTTATTAGTCATGTTCAAAAAACAAAAAAAGAAAAAGAAAGAGGAAAAATCATGTTCTAATCTGCACTCTGATTCCATCACTTCTCCATTTACAGTATACAGCACATTTCATCAAGAGTCCTTTGGAATTGGTCATTATGTCTTTTAAAGTCTTTCAAAGTTGATTTTCTTTACAATGCTGCTATTATTATATAAATTATTCTCCAAGTTCTGCTCACTTTACTTTGCATCAGTTCATATGTCTTCCCAGATTTTTCTGAAACTATCCCTTTCAACATTTCTTTTAGCATAATGCCATTCCATATACATATGTTCAGCCATTCCCCAGTTTTCAATTCTTTGCCACACAAAAAGAGCTGCTATAAACACTTTTTTGTATATTTAAGTTGTTTCTTGTTTCTTTATTCTCTTTGGGACATACATTCAGTAGGCAGTAGGGCTAGATCAAAGGACATTCATAGTTTAATAACCTTTTTGGGTATAGTTTCAAATTGTTTTCCAGAACAATTGCATTAATTCATGGCTTTGCTAACAAATGCATTAAAACCTTGTTTTCCCATATCTACTCCAGAATTTTTTATTTTACTTTTTTGACATCTTAGCCAATCTGATGGATGTGAGATGAAACCCCAGAATTATTTTTAGTTTACATTTCTACAGTTTTTAGATTTGGAGTATTTTTTTAAAAAGCCACTGAAAAGGCAATTCCAATAGACATGGGATGGAAAATGCCCTTTGCCTTCATAAAGAGAACTATAGAAATTGAATATTGATCGAAGCATAGTATTTTCCTTTTTGTTGTTGTTGTATTTTTTTTTTTTGTCTTTCTTGTGATTTTTCCCTTTTGACCTGAGTTTTTTTGCACAACATGACAAATACGGAAGTATGTTTGAAAGAGTCACACATATTTAACCTATATCAGATTGCTTGCTGTCTTGGGGAGGGAGGAGGCAAGGGAGGGACAGAGAGGAATTTGGAATACAAAGTTTTACAAAAATAGATGTTGAAAATGTATTTCTACATGTATTTGGAAAAATAAAATACTATTAAAAAGTCAGTGGTAGGGCAGCTAAGTGGTGCAGTGGATAGAGCACCAGCCCTAAAGTCAGGAGGACCTGAGTTTAAATATGATCTCAGACACTTAACACTTCCTAGCTGTGTGATCCTGGGCAAGTCACTTAACCTCCAATTGCCTCAGCCAAAAAAAAAAAAAAAGTTATTACATATAAAAAGTCAATGGTAGCTTATATTTTTTTTCCCTGAAAACTGCCTATTCATAGTCTGACCATTTATCATTTGGGGGATGGTTCTTTTTCTTGTAAATGTGACTCTTGTGCATCTTAGAAATGAGACCTTCATCAAAGAAACTTGTTCCAAAGATTTTTTCTTTGCCCAGTTTTTTCCTTAATTTTAGCTGCATTG
Organism: Myrmecobius fasciatus; assembly: GCA_023553655.1. Classification (NCBI taxonomy): domain Eukaryota; kingdom Metazoa; phylum Chordata; class Mammalia; order Dasyuromorphia; family Myrmecobiidae; genus Myrmecobius; species Myrmecobius fasciatus. Next base: position 96,311 of record JAJPUD010006629.1, on the reverse strand, counting down.
GTTTTGTTTCTGCAAAACCTTTTTAATTTTATGTAATCAAAATATTTTTGTAATCAAAGTTACACATTTTCTGTGTACATCTATCTCACTTACTTTTAGATCTTATAAGTATTTTTTTCTATGTTACACTAATTTGTTTATGATATTACCCTTTATGTCCATATCATGTAAAATGGGCATCTATTTATAACATTTTAATTTTATCATTAAGCTCCACTTCACTCCCTTCCCTTTTTGCTGCCCATACCAAAGCTAAATCCTAGGAGTCTCCTTTTATTGATGTAGTCTTTTTTTTCCCCTGAGGCAATTGGGGTTAAGTGACTTGCCCAGGGTCACACAGCTAGGCTGATATAGTCTTAGAAGTATTTTTTATTCACCTTTTCCTAGGTATATCATAAGTATGTAGTTTAAGAGTCATTTTTAAGGAGTAGCCAGGTGGCACATGGATAGGAAGTCAGCCTAAGAGCCAGGAGGACCTAAGTTCAAATTTGACCTCAGACATTTTGACACTTATTAGTTGTGTGATCCTGAGCAAATCATTTAACTTCAATTGCTTCAAAAAGGAAAAAAAAATAATCATTTCCACTTCTCTACTTACTATATTTTTGTTTGATTAATTTTTACTTGTGACACTTAATTTATTTTTTCTTTCTTTTTTAATAATAGCTTTTTATTTTTCTAAATATATGCAAAGATAGTTTTCAATATTCACCATTGCAAAAATTTGTATTCCATATGTTTCTCCCTCTCTCCCCCTCATTCCCCTCTCCTAGATAACAAGTAATCCAATATGGGTTAAATGTGTGATTATTTTCCACATTTATCATGCTGCATAAGGAAAATTGGATCAAAAAAGGGAAAAAAATGAGAGAAAACAAAATAAACAAACAACAACAAAAAGGTAAAAATACTATGTTGTGATCCACATTCAGTTCCTATAGTCCTTTCTCTGGTATAGATAATTCTCTCCAACACAAGTCTACTGAAATTAGCCTACATCACCTCACTGTTGAAAAGAATGGCACTTAATTTCAAGAAAAATTACTGAATTTCTTCTAATTCCTTCACTGCTGATATTCAGATTCTGTCCTATTTCAAGAGATTTTTTCCTTAAATTTTCAGCCTTTGTTTTTTTCAGTGACCTTTATGCGAATTTTGACTTAAAAGTTAGAAAAACACTTATTAGTTTCTTAAGACTCTTAACACAATCCTTCTTTGCATGCAATTCCTGACTACTACCTTTATATTTAATCTGTTTAACCAACTTTTTTTTTTTTTTAATGAAAGGTTCTGCCCAGTTCTGGATTTGTCTTCAGGAAATGACTAAAGTTTATGATATTATAAAAGAATCACCTTTCCATGCTGTAATTGCCTTAGTTTTCCAGGACTGTCAATCTTAGAGAACAGACTGTTTCCCCTTGCTTTTCAGTATATCACATTCTGGTTTCTTCTTTCATTTCCTGTTTTTTCACCATCTGAACAGGTGCTTGCTGATCTGTAGCTCACTTCCTCTTGGCTGCTTTCAAGATTGATTTTCTCCTTGATTGCAAAACCCTGAAATCTGGTAACTATATTTCTGTTAAACTCTTTATGTTGGGGCAGCCTATGGATTCTAATAGGTTTGTCCTCTAAATTCTGTTTTCAATACTTCTGGACAGTTTTCTTATATGTCCTTCAGGTTGTTGGCCTCTATTCATTTTTTCTGAGAGACCTATAGTTCTCAGATGTACCTCTATTGCTTTGGCTTGTAGATATTGGTAGTCTCGTTGACATATTTTTGTCATCAAAAGGAACTGAGGTTTCATTTTGGACAGAAGATGGAATATTTGTGGAAAAGGGAGATAACAGAAAAATTTGCTCATCAGAGAACAGAGCATGGTGAAAAAACGGGACTAGAGGAACAGGCAGGGAGAATGAGTTCAAGTATAGGAGGTGGAAGGGGAAATGAATTTCATAACTATGTCTTTTATATTTTGCAGTGTAATGATCATTGATTATTATAGAGAATTATTATAGGGAAGACCTCTTGAAAAAAGCTAAAACAAAACAATAACAACAGAAACCAGCCTGAGTCAAGAATGCTGTGGATATGATTGTGATGGAATATTATTATGCTAAGAAATGACAAGCAGGGTGATTTTAGAAAAACCTGGAAAGATTTCACTGATGCAAAGTGAAGACAGAATCAGGAGAATGTTGTACACAATAACAATACTGAATGATGAAGAATTGTGAATGACTTAGCTATTCTCAGCAATATAATGATCTAACACAATTTCGAAGGACTAATGATGAAGAATACGATCCACCTCCAGAAAAAGAACTGATATTTTCTGAATACAGACTGGAGCATGCTATTTTTAATTTTTTCTTTCTTTCTCTCTTTTTTATTTGAGTCTTCTTATACAAAATGACTAATATGGAAATGTTTTACATAATTGCATATGTATAATCTATATTTGCTTACCATCTTGGGGAAGGATAGGGGAAGGGCTAGAATTTAGAATTCAAAACTTAAAGAAAAATTCAAATAAGAAAAAATTCTTTTTAACATATAATTGGGGAAAAATAAAATATTATGTTAAAACTAAAGAGAAAAGCAGTCCTACTCTTCTTTGGTTCTTTACCTTCTTCTGAACACAGCTCAATATTTTTGTGTTGTCAGCATTTTTTCTTTTTTTGCAATCAGTTCATTCTAGGTTTTAGTCTTCTAGACAATCTTTTTTGTAGGTTCATCCCATTTCTTTTCTTTATCCTTCTGATTTTTGTGCATGTACTTTTAAGTAAGTCAATTCAAAGACTATCTGTGAATCCATAGCTTTATTTTTAGACAAGCCCTCCTTTCCCCCTAAACTGTGATTGTGGATGGAATAAGACTAAACCTGTGATTCACAGGTGCAGGGAACTTCCAGTGAATAAACTCCTATCATGAATGCTGAGAGACATCTTCTCAGGCTACTGAGAGTTTAAGTGACTTAGTCATAGAGCCAATAAAGAGCCAAGTTGTGACTTGAACCAATATTCTCCTAATTTCAAAGAGAGGTCCTCTATCCATTGCACCCTGCTGTCTCTACAATTTATGATTTTATTATTAGAATTATGTTTCTGAGAGCCTCATCTTTCCCAGCGGCATTTCCTTTGAGAATCTCTGGCCATGTGATCTTATCTTTTATTCTGAACTCTTTAAAATCTGCTCTCCAGAAGTCCAAGGTACAAATCTAGCAACATACAGAAGTCCCTTTTCAGGCAATTACTAACTCTAAGATAAGGGTTTTGTCCTCTTCCCCAAAAGTGGTGCAGCTTTTCAGGGACTATTATGGAAAGTGTCCCAGTTTGGAGTAGGGTTATTCCTGAAATCAGCTGGAGGAACCAAGGGAGAACAGGGACCAGGTTGCCACTGCGGGGCAGGGGGAAGACCAGGGGATTCTAGCCAGGGTTCCAGGAAGAGCCGAGACAATGAAAAGGGCCAAAAGGACCCAAAGGAAGTTCCTCTGCTCTCATGCTTGGCTACTGCCCATACCAACCCCGAAACCTTTAGAGTAGTCAGCCCTGCACAGTTCCTGTCATTTCCATATCACTAACTTCCTTGTTAGTCAGAATTAAGTCCAGAGAAGTAGTTCCCTTTGTTGCTTCCTCTCTCTGCTGAAACATGAAGTGGTCAGCAAGACAAGTTCAGACTTCCTCAGATGCTTTGCTTTTAGCAGAAGAAATCTTTCAGCTAAAGCTTATGGGGAGCAGGCGCCACAAAATTCAACTATATGTGCTATAATATACTGAGGTCCTTCACTAGATACAAAATTATAAACCCTATGCTTGTGTCATTGGAAATGAGAATTCAGAATCAATTGGTTTCTAGCAATTCTAGCAATTGGAAATCATTATTCACTGCTTTGCTTGTGTTTCACCAGTCTGGGGCAGACTGATATTCAAAATGATGCTTCTGTAGCTTTATCAGATTGTGATCCATATTAAAAATATAAAAAAAATATGAAATTATACTCATCATTGCTTACATAATTAAAATAATAAATATTTCATTGTATAATAATTCCTTTATATAGCACTTTATGGTTTATTTTCTTCATAAATCTTTTAAATTGGTAAGCTATATAAGTGATATATAACAACTCTACTAATAATCTGAATTTTGATACACTAGAATCTCCCAATCTCAACTATGCATTTGCTAGCCATTTTCTTCTATCTTTCACCATAAGTCCTATATATTCCTAGGAAATACTTTTCTCGTACTTGGTTCTGATCTGGCACTGGAGAAGGTGCTGAAACATTGTGAAGGAAGGAGGAGATGGAGATGCTCTTGGTCTGTCCCACTGTTTTGTAGCCAAGCTTTGAAGAAACTCTCTATGCTCACAGTGTCATTTTCAATGATCTGAAGGTCAATCTCAGTTCCCAGAATGGAACACTCTGCAAGAGATAAAAACAATTTTCAAATTCATTTTCTAAGTCTCTCATATAAGGTAACAGAAAACAAATCAAAATGCTTGCTCAGTATGTGATTTAAGGAGACAAATGACTACTTTTTATTTGTGTAGCTTCCCATATTCAACAATTAATCAACCTATCTTTTTCTAAGACTTTCTACATAGCTAGCAATGTGCACATTAAAAAAAAAAAAAAACTTTGGCAGTTAAGGAAGTACTTGTTAAGATAACAGTTGCTTTGGTTGTTGGGTTTTGCTCAAACTTTTCCTCATTATAAAGGAACAATCAATAGGTGGTATATTTGAAAATAATTCTGATAGTCATAAGGAAAAATTATCAGGAAAAAAATTAGGAAAAAATCAATCCATCGAGCACCTATTATGTACTAGATATTGTGGAGGACTGCAAAGAAAGAAAAGGCAATGTCTGCATCCTTAAAGGTTTTATAATCTAGTTGGGAATCAGATATGACAGTTTATAATTACATGCTAAATTGTGTAGTACATGTTACAAGTAATATAGGAATGGACAGATGAGCAGCAGATGACAAGGGCTGCAGCAGTGAGGGAGTTTTTCATGGATAAGATAGTACTGATTTCATTCAATGAATATCTACTATGTGAAGGGACTATGCTAGGTACTAAATGGAATAAAAAGGTTGTTAAAATATTGATTCAGCCTCATTGGTTCTCCATGTCATTCTCCACAATGACAATCCCAAACCTTTTCCACTTTCCTCAAACCTCCAACCTCTTAGAGAAAGGAAAAGGATGGAAATAAGTATTATATAGCGTCTACTATGTGTTGGTAGAAGTACTAACTCTACCTCCACTCCCATTCTTTTTCTTTTTTTTTTTTTTTTAAGATCCATGGGGTTAATTCCTTTTTTAAAATTTTTATTTTTATTAAAGCTTTTTATTTGCAAAACATATGTATGGGTAATTCTTCAACAATGATCCTTACAAAGCTTTCTGTTACAAATTTTCCCCCCAGTCCCCACCCCTCCCCTAGATGGCAGGAAGTCCACTACATGTTAATTATGTTAAAATAATTGACAAATCGAATATATGTATACATATTTCCACACTTACCTTACTGTGCAAGAAAAATCGTGTCTACAAGAAAAAAAACTGAGAAAGGAAACACAATGCAAGCAAACATCAATAGAGAGCATGAAAATGTTATGTTGTGGTTCACATTTCATATCCCTCTTTCTGGATGTATATGGCCTTCTTCACTGACCAACTGGAACTGGTTTGAAGCAGTCATGTTTGAACTATGTCCATATAGTCTTGTTGTTGCCATGTATAATGAACTCCTGGTTTTGCTCATTTCACTCAGCATCAGTTCATGGAAGTCTCTCCAGGCCTCTCTGAAATCCTCCTGCTGGTCCTTTCTTATAGAACAATAATATTCCATAACATTCATATACCATAATTTATTCAGCCACTGTCCAATTGATGGGCATTCATTCAGATTCCAATTTCTAGCCACTACAAAAAGGGCTGCCACAAACATTTTTGCACATGTGGGTCCCTTTCCTTCCTTTAATATCTCTTTGGGATATAAGCCCAATAGAAACACTGCTCCCACCCCCATTCTTAATAACACATAGCTTAAGAACACCGAGCTAAAAAAGAAAGGGAGCTCCTTCAATTCTCTGCTTTTCAAAAATTCTTTTCACATTTTTTTTGTCTGATTTCACTTCTGTCTGATTAATTCAAGTCACTAAGCCCCAGTGAACTATATCCCAAAACACTGAAAGAAATGGTAGATATGGTTGCTGAGTCACTGTAAGCTTTGATCTTTGAAAGATTATGGAGGAAGAGAGATGTGTTGCAGATCCAGAAAAGGGCAAAGGTTGTTTTGATTTAAAAAAGAAAGAAAGAAAGAAACCAATAACAGTGGGTGGAGATTACAATCTATAAGCCTATAAACTTGACTGTATTTCTGGCAAAATTCCAGAATGCATTTCACTTAAAATTTTTTTAAAATTCAGTTTACTTTAATTTCTAGTTGACCAGCATTTATTTTTTCTCCCTCTCATGTGTTCTCAGTCAGAAAGAGGAAAGAAAACCCTTGTAATAATATATATTGTTAGGCAAAACAAATTCCTGCATTGTGCCTGTCCAGAAATATACACCATTGGGTCTGGTGAATGTTAATACAGTTTGCCCAGATTTTGGCAATGTACACAGGCAGTAAATGACTAAGGATTTCAGATGCAATCCTCTAATTTTCCACTATCCATTTGACCAAAGTTTCTTATGTTATTCTTATGGATATGACAGAGAGGAAGGAGGACTAGATATAATTAGGAAGATTCAGAACTGGTTGAATGGCTGAACTGAAAGGTAGTCATTGATGGATTAATGCCATTTTGGAAGAAGGTTTCTAGTTGAATGTCTCAGTGATCTGTCCTGGATCTTGTGTTATATAATATTTTCTTTTATTAGTAACTTGCATAAAGGCTTGGATTGTATACTTATTAGATTTGCAAACACCTGGATTGATCAGGGAGTTCTTTAATCAACTCAATGAGTTTATAGGGAGGTAAGCCTTTGAAACTTTTGATTTTATTTCCTTATACAGAGTGGACATATCTACTGGGATCTCATTTAGAGGACAAAAGAGATTTGCTTGGGTTTCAATGAATGAGGTTACCCCAAAATGAACTACTTCATTTGGAACCATCCCTGGAGCCTTAGAGCTGCCACTTATCAGATAACTTAGTTGGGTCCCATTTTTATATGATGAATCATTTTGGAGCCATCTCTTTTATTCTGGCCTATTAGAGAGATGACAGACCACTTAAAACTGCATTTTGCTTTTCCACCTTCTGTTATCTTTGGAGAGATAGCCTAATAGTTCAGCTCCTAAGAGGTTGTTAATGGCAACTTTGTACCATGACAGAAGTAAGCATGTGCTTTTGCATAGGATAGGAGAATTTCTTCAATAATGTTAATTCTAGAGATGATTTACAAAAAAAATCTTTTAAGTTAGCATTAGTCTCTGGCCTTTAGCCAGAGAAGGCAGAATCCAGGCATTCATTCATTTGGCCAGAGATGGGTATTTCTTGGGCAGATACAGATTAAGGGTTGTCTTACAAGAGAACCTAAATTCAGAAATCCAGGAATTTAGCCTGCTGGGATATCTCTCAGGGAGATTTCCTATGTTGTGTGCTACTGAAATTTAGTTTTTAAGAGAGAAAATGAATATTTCTCAAGCATCATTAACTATAGAGATTAATGGCTTCTGAATAGCTTCTGAAGACCAAAAATTCAGGTCCTGGGCTTTTATTCAAGAAAAGACAATTTCCTCAGCATTGTGCTACTTTGGGGGAAAAAAAAAAGATTGTCCATTTAGCCTGAGTTAAAAAGAAAGCATGGAGGAAATAAAAGATCTGAGATATTGGGGTCTATGAAATGTAAGAGAGATTTGTAGTATTATGGCTTTGCCTGCTTAGCTTCCCCAAAGTGTATTTCCTTGCTGGGAAGAGTCTAAACTACCCAGTGACAGTAGGATCATGAGAGGAATTGTATGGAAAGGTGGGACCCACCAGAGAGAGGATACCTGTTTTTATTACTTGTGAGTTCTTGCTAATCCTTTATGTGTTTTCTCCATTTATTTATAGATTTCTGTGAGTCCTTTGCATTTTCAACATTTTATTTGGGATGAAACAGTGTCTAGTCAAAATCTGATAATGCCTTTAATGTCCTGAAAGCTTGTACTGAGGGCCCTATCATCCACATCAGTGGTGAATGAACTATGAAACATATATGCAGATTTCTGAGAATAAACTCTGGACAAGAATAATATGAGCTGAAGAGAAAGGGACTTTTTAGGGTGACGACTAAGATGGGATTACATTCAAGAGAACTCAGAGCTCTAGGCCTGAGTTACATGTAGATGATGCAAAGTTGGAAAAGATAACTAACACATTGAATGACAGAATTAGTATCCCAAAAAAAGTATCAATAGGCTAAAACAATGGGGCCGAATCTAGTGATGAATTTTTTTTTTGGCTGAGGTAATTGAGGTTAAGTGACTTGCCCAGGGTCACACAGCTAGAATGTTAAGTGTCTGAGGTCAGATTTGAACTCAGGTCCTTCTGACTTCAGGGCTGGTGCTCTATTTACTGTGCCACCTAGCTGCCCCCTAGTGATGAAATTTAACAGGAATAAATGATTCTTAAACTTGGGTTCTAAAAATCAACTTCATAAATATGTTCTCTGTCTCTCTCCTGCCCCTTATCTCTTTGCACTCTCTAGATACCTCCAGGTTCAAAGTAACTTTTTGTATAGCCTTAGTTATGTAAATAAGGCAGCTAAGTGGATTAATAGAGTATTGGGTTTGGAGACCTTGAAGTTCAAATCTTGCCTCAGTTTTCTCATCTATAAAATGAACTGAGAAGGAAATGCAAGTCACTCCAGTATCCTTGCTAATCAAACTCCAAATGGGGTTATGAACAGCTGGACATGAGTAAAATGACAACAGCAACAAATTATGTAACGTGGCTCAAGGTCCATTCATCCAACATCCACTCATGACTTCTAAACTAGTTCATTGATAGCTGAGTGGATACATGGCTGTTTATAGTTCACCAATGTTATTTCAATACCCAGCTGGGCAATATTTTTTTCAAACACAGTGCTTCACTGAAGTTGCCTCCCCCCCCCTTTTTTTTGAGGCAGTTGTGATTAAGTGACTTGTTCAGGGTCACACAACTAGCAAATGTTAAGTGTCTGAGGCGGCAGTTGAACTCTGGTCCTCCTGACTTCAGGGCTGGTGCTCTGTCCACTGCTCCATCTAGCTGCCCCATGAAGTTACAATGTATACAAAATACAAAATATACAAAGTCTACAATGATTATTCAATAAAGGATACACTGTCATTTAATATATAATGATACAATGTTTTCTTAAATCAACTATTACCCAGGAAAGCTGCCATCAAACTGTTCCCCACAAAACAACTCTAGCCTTCTCAATGATTCTAGTAGAAACACTTAAACAATGTATTCTACTATTACTTGTGTAAAACATCAATGTAGCCATGAGTACTAGTGGAAAGCTACAAGTGAAATAATTTTAATCACA
>JAJPUD010006629.1:48126-86760 GCA_023553655.1 Myrmecobius fasciatus | reverse complement strand
AGCCATGAGTACTAGTGGAAAGCTACAAGTGAAATAATTTTAATCACTGTAAATTACTAGGGCAATAAATTGATAACCAGCACTTGATGCATTCTAGCTGAGCTCTTCCCATAATTCCATCTTTGGGCCCCCTAGATACTTTCAGGATGAGTTTGGAGGAATTGGGGCAAATCACTAAGCCAGTACAAGGTCAGAGTTGAGAGCATCAACTTGACTGGAGATTCAAGTAAATGAGAAGGGAAAGTTAGTTTTAGGACTCTAAGGGGTCTAGACTAAAGATATACCATTCTGAAGGGGCACTTTGTGCAGTCTCCTGAAGGAGGACTTTTTGCCATTTCATATGCTCTAAACTGGAGCTGACTAGCTCTTGGATTTTGCAAAGACTTGTGGGAGAGTGACTTTTGGTGAGGATTGTGGTGGGATATTTTGTACCAACTATTCTTACTGGATCACCTTGATAAATATCCATTTTTAAAAGTGAAGTTTAGCTAGTTAATTGATATCAACTGAGAATCAATGAGAGGCTCACTTCCACGGGTGTTTATGAGTTGCAATCCCAGAAGAACATCCTCAGCTCCTCCAGGTTTCCCAGAATTCAGAGGGGAGCCATATGAAATGGCCTTCTGGGCACTCTGTCTAGTATAAGGAGGCATGCATATAACATTTCAGATTTTTTTTTAAAAAGTATATAATAAATTCATTGTGTAAGTTTCAAAATTGGCCTGCTCATTCAAGTTGCCCTTTAAGACTCTGTATGCTTTCAAATGCTTCAATGACACTCTTCTTTGCTTCTTCCTTTTTGGGGGTAGGGTGGGAGATTGTAGGAAATCTCAATCCATAGCTTTAGGCCAGCTAGGTGTTCACATAATGCATAGAATATTGGGCTGGAGTCAGGAAGGCTCATCTTTCTAAGTTCAAATCTGGCCTCAGACACTTATTGCTGGATAAGTCATTTCACTCTGTTCACCTCAATTTTCCTAACTGTAAAATAAGCTGGAGAAAGAAATGCAAACCGATCACCACTATTGTTCAACATTGTACTAGAAATTTTGGTTTTGGCACTTCCTTCCGGGGGTGGAGCCATGGTGGCAGAGATCAGACAGGAGTCTCTGTAACCTCCTCTAACCAACAGCATATGAAGCCTCTAGACTGATTTTGAAGCAAAAAAATCCACAATATCTGGAGGACAACACGATTCTAGAAGAAGATACTCTGGAAGAACCTCAAAACAGGTCTGTTTTAATTGGGCTGGGGGGTGGTCTGCTGAACCCAGACTGCAGTGCAGGGAGACGGGGCAGGGAGCTGAAGCAGGGAGTTGGAACAGGAGTCGGAACAGGAGTGGGAGCATTGTGCTTTTCACACACCTGGGAGTCTTCTTCGGGCTTCTTGGACCAATCTGTCCTGATTGTGGGCAGGTGGTTTGGAGGGTCCGCCTTTTGAGGGGGGTAGATTGTGAACCACTGAACCTCTGATGAGCATCGGACCTAGCTGCCATTACACAGCACCTTAAAGCAATCAATCAATCAACAGGACTGATCAGCACCAGAAATAATTCAATCAGCAGAACTGCCCCAGGGTGAACTAAAGCAGAACTGCCCAGTTCCTGAAATAACTCAATCAGCAGAACTGCCCCAGGGCAAATTAAAGCAGCTGTCCCACCTTTGCCCTAAACAGACCTCACACCTTTAAAAAAAAATGAATTAAAAAACCAAAAAGAGCTCTCACCATAGACAACTTTGATGGAGAGAGGGAAGAACAGACCTCAAATCCTGAGGCCCCTAAAGGTAAAGCAACTCCAGAAAAAGCCCCAAAGAGAGACATAAACTGGTATCCATGTCACAAGTCTTTCTTTGAAGATTGCATAAAAAATCTTCAAAGAGAGAAGAAACATGGGGAAACGAAATGAGATCACTGCAAAATAAAATAGAAAAAATGGAAAAAGAATGCAATGAACAAAAAAATGTAATTGGTCAATTGCAAAAGGAACTAAAAACAGTAACTGAAGAAAATAAGACATTAAAAATTAGAATCGAACAACTGGAAATGAATGACTCATCAAGACTTCAAGAATCAGTCGAACAAAAACAAAAAAATGAAAAGATAGAGAAAAACATCAAATATCTCCTAGGAAAAACAAATGACCTGGAAAATAGATCTAGGAGAGACAATCTAAGGATTATAGGGCTTCCTGAAAGCCATGATGAAAAAAAGAACCTAGACACTATCTTCCAGGAAATCATAAAAGAAAACTGCCCTGATATTTTAGACCCAGAAGGCAAAATACTCCTTGAAACAATCCACCAATCACCTCCTGAAAGAAACCCAAAAATTAAGTCCCCCAGAAATATCGTGGCTAAATTCCAGAACTATCATACCAAGGAAAAGATATTACGAGAAGCCAGAAAGAAACAATTTAAATATCGGGGAGCCACAATTAGGATCACACAGGACCTAGCAGCTTCTACTTTGAAGGATCGAAAGGCCTGGAATCAGATATTCCGAAGGGCAAAGGAACTTGGATTACAGCCAAGAATAAGTTACCCATTTAGAATGAGCATTATCTTCCAGGGAAGAAGATGATCATTCAATGATATAGGAGAATTTCACCTATTTCTACTGAAAAGACCAGAACTGAACAAAAAATTTGATCTAAGAAATGCAAACCATTTCAATATCTTTGCCAAAAAAATTCCAAATGGGGTCACAAAGAGTCAGACCAGACTGAAACTACTAATCGATAATAACAACAAATCTATAGCTTTATTTTTCCCTCTCCAAAGAAATCAAAACAAAAAAATCTTTGTAACAAATAAGCACAGCTAAGAAAAACCACAATTCACATATTTATCATGTCTAAAAATTTAATTTTCATTCAGCATCACTAGTTCATCAGTTATTTGTCTGGAAATGGAAAGCATGTTTTACCATTGGTCCTCTGCCATTATAGGGGCCAAAGCTCAAGTCTTTCAAAGTAGCCTTTAAGTTTTTTTTTTCTTTTCCTCCACATGTAAAAACAATTTCTAACATTCATTTAATTTTTTTTTTGAGTTCCAAATTTTCTCTCTCCTTTTCTTCTCCCCCCTGAAACAGTAAGGCATTTGATTCAGGTTATATATATGCAGTCATGCAAAACATTTTCATATTAGTCATTTTGTGAAAGAAGAAACAGACTAAAAGGAGGAAAAAATGCAAAAAACACAGAAAGCGAAAATTAGTATGCTTCAATCTGCATTCAGAATCCATTTGTTTTTCCTCTGGAGGCAGAGAGCATTTTTCTTCATGAGTTCTTTGAAATTTTCTTAGATTATTATATTGCTGAGAATAGCCAAGTCATTCCCAATGGATGGCTATCCCTTCAATTTCTAATTCTTTGCCACCACAAAAATAGGTGCTATAAAGAATTTTATACAAATAGGTCCTCCCCCCACAACCTTTTTTCTCTCTCTTTGAGATATAGATCTAACAGTGGTATAGCTGGAATAAAGTGTGTGCAGTTTTATAGTTTTTGGCATAGTTCCAAATTGTTCTCCAGAATGGCTGGATCAATTCCCAACTCTATCAACAGTGTGTTACTGTTCCAATTTTTCCACATCTTCTCCAATATTTAATATTTTCCTTTTCAGTCATATTAGCCAATCTGATATGTATGAGGTGGTACCTCAGAGTTGCTTTAATCAAAGTAGCTATTTTTAAAAAGTTGTAGTCATTGTTTAAATTGTTTTCCTTGTTCTCATTTTACTTCTATCAGTTCATAGCTCCATTGATAGTGTATTTCTGAACCCACCTTTCTATATCCCTTCTAGTGATTACAATTTTCCTTTTGTTATTTCTTTGCCAATCTGATGGATGTGAGATGGAAGCTCCTAGTTGCTTTAATGTGCATTTATCTTATTATCAGTGGTCAGAAGCATTTTTTTAATATAACTTTTTATATATTGGCAAAAAATGTTCCTTTTGAAACTACCTGCTCATATCTTTTGCCCATTTATCTACTGAGAAATGGCTGTTGTTTTTATGTATTTGAATCAGTCCCCTCTATACCTTGGATATGAGACCTTTATCAGAGAAATTTGCTGCTGAAATGTTTTTTCAGTTAACAGCTCCTCTCCTAATTGCCATGATCAATGAGTCAACAAACATTTATTAACCACCTACTATGTTCTAGACATGGAGTAAAGTGTAGAGGAACAACAAAAGTTGTTTTCAAGAAGAAACAGTCCAATGGAGGAGACAATGAACAAGAAATAGAAAAAGAGGTCCAGGAAAGATTTCTTACAGAAGGTAGGTCTTTTAACTGAGACAGGAAAGTCTGGAGGATGAGATGAAAAGGGAGAGAATTACAGTCCTAGGGGATAGCCAGAGAAAATGCTGGAATCTGGAGATAGTGTGTCTTTTACAAGGAACAGCTGGGAGGCCAGTATCACTGGATTTTAGAGTGGGGGGAGGGAGAGGGAAAGTAAGAAGACTAGAAATGTAGGAAAGAACTGGGTTATTAAGGATTTTAAAAGTCAAGCAAAGGATTTTATATTTGATCCTGGAGGTAATAAGCAGCCACTGGAGTTTACTTCATGATATTTTCCAAAACTGCATTTTAGGAAGATCATTTTGACAGCTGAGTGAAGAGAAAGACTTAAGACAGGTACCCTGATAGTCCAAGTATAAGATGATAAGGGTTTGCACTATAGTGATGTCAGTGTTAGAGGAAAGAAGGAAGCACATATGGGAGATGTTAAGAAAGTAGAAATGGCAGGATTTGACAACTGATTGAATGAGGGGTGGGCAGGATAGGTGGAGAGAGAATAAAGAATTGAGGAAAATACTCAGAATGAAAGACTGGGAGGATGGTGAAGGCTTCAGCAGTAAAAAGACAAGTTAGGAAGAAAGGACGGTTTCAAGGGAGAGACAAAGACAAAAGTTTTAGTTTCAGACATATTAAGATATCTGTAGGAAATCACTTTGAGATATCTAATAGGTAGCTGCAGATGCAAGATTGGGGATCAGGAAGAGGTTAGAGACAAATAGATCTGAAAGTTATTTGCATAGAGATGATGATTGAAACTGTGGGAACTAATGAGAGATCACCAGGGAAAATAGAGGGCCCAGGACTGAGCCTTGGAGAACCCCTACTATTATTGGGTGTGACAGTAAATGAGACAGATAGAGGGAGGAGCCAGGAGAAAGTAGCATCATGAAAACTTAGGGAGAATAGAGTTTCAGAGAGAAGAGGGTGATTAACAGTGTCCAAACCTGCAGAGATATCATGAAGATGAGGACTGAGGAAATGCCATTAAACTTGGAAAATGAGAGCTCATTTGTACTTTGGAGAGAGCAGTTTTGATTGACTGATAAAGTCTAAAGATAGAATGTTGAAAATTAAGAAGAGATGGAGGGAAAAGCAGGCACAGTCATCTACTGTAGATAGTTTTCTCCAGAAGTTTGCCCAGAAAAAGAAAGAGAGGTAAAGGATGATAGCTAGCAAGGAGGGTCAGAACAATTATGTTTTGTTTTGTTTGAGGGTTGGGGACATACGGGCATGTTTACAGACAGTAGAGAAACTGCAAGTAGACCTAAGTTGAAAGAAGACAGGGATGGGTGGGATGTTAATCAGCCAGTGGAGTGATAAGGGGGCGAAACTGCTATGGAGAAGACAAGGTAGAATTGGGACCATTTCTGTGGGCACAGGGATTTGTGCTTTGATAAGGAAAAGGACCACTTCCTCATGTGAAACAGGGAAGAAAAGCAGGATGATTTCAGAGAGGCCTGGAGAGACTTTACATGAACTGATGCTGAGTGAACAGAACCAGGAAAACTTTGTACACAGTAACAAGAAGATTATACAATGATCAATTCTGATGGACATGGCTCTTTTCAACAGCAAGGTGATTCAGGCCAGTTCCAATGGACTTGTGATGGAGAGAGCTATCTGCACTCAGAGAGAGGACTACGGGAACTGAGTGTGAATCACAACAAAGTATTTTTACTCTTTTTTGTT
Organism: Myrmecobius fasciatus; assembly: GCA_023553655.1. NCBI lineage: Eukaryota > Metazoa > Chordata > Mammalia > Dasyuromorphia > Myrmecobiidae > Myrmecobius > Myrmecobius fasciatus. The sequence continues at coordinate 80,768 of JAJPUD010006629.1, read as the reverse complement.
GCTGTTTACTTGCATTTTGTTTTCTTTCTCATTTTGCTTAACTTTTTGATCTTTGATTTTTCTTGTGCAGCATGATAATTGTGGAAATATGTATAGAATTGTACATGTTTAATATATATTGAATTACTTGCTTCTAGGGGAAGGGAGGGAGAGAAATTTGGAACACAAGGCTTTGCAAGGGTGAATGTTGAAAATTATCTATGTATATGTTTTGAAAATAAAAAAGCTTAATAAAAAACAGGGATGAAAGAGAAGATAGAGGCAGAAGGCATCTGGATGATATGAGATGAGGAGAAAATGTAAGTCTTGGGGAAGATCTCAATTTTTTTAGTCAAATATGATACAAGGTTCTCAGCAGGGAGAAAAGGGGGAGGGGAAGCTGTGGGAAGTTTGAAGATTAAAAAAAGGGTTGGAAAAGCCACAGTATTGAGTGTAATGGTAATTTAGTTAGGGAGGTGTAAAAGGTTTGCCTTTGTCAAAAGGATGATTGTAGATAATCCCAGTTGAGATGATGTAGTATAAATTTGCAGTGAACCCAGTAAATATGACTTTTGTAATTTTTCTCCAACTCCATTCAGCAGCAAGGGAATGGGTGTGAAGAAAATCAATGCTGGGAGTAACCCAAAGCTATGGTTTGGAAAGTCAAGATCTTCAATAGGATAAAGGGACAAGGGATCGGGCAGTTCCCGAACAATTAACATGGGGAAGGAAGGGAAGAGAGTATTTTCAGTGCAGTGGTAAAGACCTGAGGGATGGAGACTTGGATACAGAACAGAAGCAGGAGTTGTAAGACAAAGGGAGAGGTGGGATGACACCAGAAGCCTCAGTGATGTATAAGTGAACAAGAGATAGGACTGCAGACAAGATGAGACATTATTAAAACAAGATCAAGGTTGTAGAGAGGATAGGGGATTTGTGACTGAAGAGTAAGGATTGAGGTAAATTGGAATATTAACACATTAGCAGTAGAATTGAGGATAGGGCAGTTATCAGCAAGTAAAGAACAGGCTGAAGAGAAGCTGAGATTTCATTAGTAAGTCAGGGAATGGGCTGTAGATTAGATAGAATATCAGTTCCCAAGGACTGAGGAATGGTAAGGGTAAAAGCGCAATGTAACAAACAGCTGAATCAAAAGAGAAGAAAAGCTTTCTTTTTTCTCACCCATGTGGGCCTATCTCTGAAATAGCTTTACTAAGTGCTAAAGCCATGCCCACTGGCATTTGAGAGAAACTGGCCTGTCCAATGATTAATGCTGTAACTGACTCATAGACCCAGAGGGAAAGACTGGTGAAAGCTTTAATGGTTTATTTTTGGAGACACATTCCTGAGGAAAAGCCTGCAGTGGGTATCATGGATCACGGACAGCAAATTCCCAATATGGAACAATGGAGCTTCAGTTCAAGGGTCTGAGACTCAGCATGGGGAGGGGCTGGGCTGGCAGCAATAGGGAGTGGAGAGAGGGGCAACTTTATGTGACACGATTTACACGAAGCTCACTTATCCCATGCTTGAGGAAGTTTCTTGAAACACATTCCTATTTCACTAGGTTGTGTTAGAATGCCCTGGCCAAGCTCCCCTCCCAGTTTCCCTATGAACGCTGATGAAAGAGAGGTTTCATTCACTCAAGAACTGAGAATAGCTACTATGTGCAAAGCACCATACTGGTGCTGCTGAACTGACAAACACACACAACAGGTACATGGAATTATTCTAATTCTCCCCATCTGGAGCCCAATTTTAGGGCAATAAGGTGAGAATTAAGGAGTCATTTCCAAAAGAAGATTTTTTTTTGGGGGGGGAATCACAAAATGTCAGAGCTGGAAGGAGCCTGAGAGCTTATCTAATAATACAGGCTCCCCCTTTTAGGAAATGAAGGTCCAGAAAAGAAATAAGCCCAAAGTCGGGCTTATATCCCAAAGAAATCATAAAGGAAGGAAAAGGCCCCACATGTGCAAGAATGTTTGTGGCAGCCCTTTTTGTAGTGGCTAGAAACTGGAAATTGAATAGATGCCCTTCAATTGGAGAATGGCTGAATAAATTATGGTATATGAATGTTATGGAATATTATTGTTCTGTAAGAAATGACCAGCAAGATGATTTCAGAGAGGCCTGGAGAGACTTACATGAACTGATGCTGAGTGAAATGAGCAGAACCAGGAGATCATTATACACGGCAACAACAGTACTATATGACGATCAATTCTGATGGACATGGCTCTCTTCAACAATGAAATGTTTCAAACCACCTCCAATTGTTCACTGAAGAAAGCCATATACACCCAGAGAGAGGGATTCGAAATGTGGACCACAACATAACATTCTCATACTCCTTGATTGATGTTTGCTTACATTGTGTTTCCTTTATCTGATATATCGTTTGTGTAGATAAGATTTTTCTTGCACACCAATGATAAGTTTGGAAATATGTATACATATATTCGATTTGCCAATATTTTAACATAATTAACATGTAGTGGATATCCTGCCATCTAGGGGAGGGGTGGGGAGTTGGGGGGAAAAATTTGTAACGGAAAGCTATGTAAGGGTTATTGTTGAAGAATTACCCACACATATGTTATGCAAATAAAATAAAAATTTAAAAAAAAAATAAGCCCAAAGTCACAAGTCAAATAAGATTTGAACTTGGATTTTCTGATTTAGGACTATGAACCACGATACCATGTTACATCCCTAAAGTGATGGGACACACTGTGATCAAATCCCTTCTTCTCAGGAGTGTGAAGAGTAACAACTCCCATTTATAGAATCCCTCCCCTACCTTCTATTTGACAATTAAAGACCATCACAATTTTATTTCACTCTTCCTTTCCATGTTCACTAACCAGAACATGCCTTTTACATTCCCCAACCTGCCCTTCATATATCCTCAGGACACAGAATTCCCTCTCCTGCCTCTACACCTTTGTACAGGCTGTTCCCCTTGTCTGGAATGGCTTCTCTACTCACTTTCTGTCTGGTAAAAGCCCTTTTTTTCTTCAAAGCACAGCCCCAGAGCTATCTCCTACCAAAAGCACCTGGTTCCTCACCATTCACTGTCCCTGGTGCCTTTTTGATTCTGCCAAAGTATATTTCACACCTCCGTTAAAATTAGGCTAAAAAGTACCCTCTTTAAGGAAGTTACAATTAACACCTACTCCCATCTCCCTTACTTTACAAATTCGGTTTGTATTAAGTTGTTTTTGATTTGTTACTTTGAAAAGGTGGGTTCTTCCTTTATTTTATGAATATAGTCTCTCTTCTCAAGTAGCTGGTTGGTTTTTGCTCCTCCCCACGCTCCCACCTCCATGTTCTGTCTAGAAGGGTTTGCTGCCTTTCAAAAATGGGCTAGACTGAGTCAGTAGAAAAATATTGCCACTGGAAATAGCCCCAAAGTGGGCCAGAGGGGTGGTGCTTCATAGCTTGCCAGAGCAGCTCCGCTGGGCTTCCCTTGGGTCAGACCATACAAAGGCACCACAGAAGGGCTCCGGAAGCTGAGGATGGAGATGTGGCAGGACGGAGGTGATGCTCTGGGATTGTGCGCTCCTGGGCTGCCACCTCGAAAGCCGGGAGAGGCCGAGAGGCTCCTGGCCTTCTCCTGCCCTCTAGCGGTTACAGGTAGCTCTGCTTCAAAAAACGCTGATGCTGAAACTCAATTCTCGGGCTTTTTGCACAAGGAAACCCTAAAAAAAAAATTCATTGATTGTCCAAAAACGAGACATGGCTTAAGAAGTGTAAACTCCTTGAAGAGCCTTTTGCATTCCCATTTGGGTAGTTTGTATTGAAATTCGACTTCCACGATGTATACTTTTTAGGGTGTATAAGAGAAAATTAATGGTGATGTTATTACTTTTGAAATTTACAAGAAAAAAGGCATTTTGTTTGATGTAAGATTGTATTTTCTATGTTTTCATGTAAATAATTGGAAATCTGTATTTAGTTATATTTCAAATTTTTTTTCTAAATGAAAAATTCCCTTTATTAGAAAAATTGCAAGCTACATTTTTTACTTTATTTTTTTAAAATTAAAGCTTTTTATTTTCAAAACATATGCATGAGTATTTCTACTGGGCCTATATCCCAAAGAGATCTTAAAGGAAGGAAAAGGACCCATATGTGCAAAAATGTTTGTAGCAGCCCTTTTTGTAGTGGCTAGAAACTGGAAACTGAATGGATGCCCATCAACTGGAGAATGGCTGAATAAATTATGGTATATGAATGTTATAGAATATTATTGTTCTGTGAGAAACGACCAGCAGGATGATTTCAGAGAGGCCTGGAGAGACTTACATGAACTGATGCTGAGAGAAGTGAGCAGAACCAGGAGATCATTATACACGGCAACAACAATACTATATGATGATCAATTCTGAAGGACATGGTTCTCTTCAACTATGAGATGATTCAAGCCAGTTCCTATTGTTCAGCGATGAAGAAAGTCATATGCATCCAGAGAGAGGCCAGTGGGAACTGAGTGTGGATCACAACATAGCATTTTAACGCTTTCTGTTGATGTTTGCTTGCATTTTGTTTTCCTTCTTAGCTTTTTTTCTCTTTCTGGATCTGATTTTTCTTGTGCTACAAGATAATTGTATAGATATGTATACATATTTTAGATTTATCTATCTATTTATTTTAACATATTTAACATGTATTAGACTACCTGCCATCTAGGGGAAGGGGTGGGGGAAAGGAGAGAAAAATTTGGAACAGAAAGTTTTGCAAAGGTCAAGGTAGAAAAAATTATATTCTGTAAATAAAAAGTTTTTTTTTTCTTTTTGCTGAGGCAATTGGGGTTAAGTGACTTGCCCAGAGTTATACAGCTAGGGAATGTTAAGTGTCTGAGACCAGATTTGAACTCAGGTCCTCCTGACTTCAGGGCTGGTGCTCTATCCATTGCACCACCTAGCTGCCCCAATAAAAAGCTTTAATAAAAAAAAAACAAAAACAAAAACAACAACAACAACAACAACAACAACAACAACAACAAATATGCATGGATAATTTTTCAACACTGACTCTTGCAGAATCTTGTGTTTTAAATTCCCCCCATCCCCCATCTTATTCTCCCTTGGGTGGCAAGTAATTCAATATACGTTAAACATATTAAAATATATATTAAATCCAATATATGTATATATACTTATACAATTATCTTGCTGCACAAGAAAGAATCAGATCAAAAAGGGAAAAAATGAGAAAGAAAATAAAATGCAAGCTAACAACAACAAAAAGAGCGAAAATGCTATATTGTGAGCCACACTCAGTTCCCACAGTTCTCTCAATGGGTGTAGATGGCTTTTTATTTTTCACAAGATCATTGGAACTGGCCTGAATCATCTCATTGTTGAAAAGAGCCACATCCATCAGAATTGATTGTATAATCTTGTTGTTGCTATGTATAATGATCTCTTGGTTCTGCTCACTTTACTCAGCATCAGTTCATATAAGTCTCTCCAGGCCTCTCTGAAATCATCCTGCTGATCATTTTTTATAGAACAATAATATTCTATAACATTCATATCCCATAACATATTTAGCTATTTTCCAACTGATGGGCATCCATTCAGTTTCCAGTTTCTTGCCACTACAAAAAGGGCTGCCACAAACATTTTTTGCACATGTTGAGTCCTTTTCCCTCCTTTATGATCTCTTTGTAATATAAGCCCAGTAGAAACAAACACTGCTGAATCAAAATGTATATACAGTTTGATAGCCCTTTGGGCATAGTTCCAAATTGCTCTCCAGAATGTTTGGCTCCATTCACAATTCCACCAACAATGTATTAGTATCCCAGTATTCCCACAACCCCTCCAACATTAATCATCTTTTCCTGTCAGTTTAGCTAATCTGAGAGGTGTGTAGTGGTACCTCAGAGTTGTCTTAATTTGCACTTCTCTGATCAATAGTGATTTGGAGCAACTTTTCATGACTAGAAATGGTTTCAATTTCTTCATCTGAAAATTGTCTGTTCATATCCTTTGACCATCTTATCAGTTGGAGAATGGGCAAAGCCACATTGTTAATAAAGTAATGATGAATTCCAAAAATAAAGTGCCAAATGCTCATTAGTCACAATTGACCCTATCTGATCAAATGAGCACTTGGCATTTTGTTTTTGTTGAGAAAGTTAACAACTACAAAGGGTCTATAACTCATGCTAGTTTAATTCATTTTGAACTTGTTTTATCAATTCTATTAAGAATTTAATTTGGATGGGCTTCCGGGGGTGGAGCCATGGTGGCGGAGATCAGACAGGATTCTCTGTAACCTCCTCTAACCTCCCCTCAAACCAACAAAATATGAAGCCTCTAGACTGATTCTGAAGCAAAAAAAATCCACAATATCCGGAGAACAACACGATTCTAGAAGAAGATACTCTGGAAGAACCTCAAAACAGGTCTGTTTTAATGGGGCAGGGGGTGGCCTACTGAACCCAGACTGCAGCACAGGGAGACCGGGGCAGGGAGCTGGAGCAGGGAGCTGGAACAGGAGTCAGAACAGGAGTGGGAGCGTTGTGCTTTTCACACACCTGGGAGTCTTCTGCGGGCCTCTTGGAACAATTTGTCCTGATTGTGGGCAGGTGGTTTGGAGGGTCTGCCTTTTGAGGGGGATAGATTGTGAACCACTGAACCCCTGATGAGCATCGTAACTAGCTGCCATTACACAGCACCTTAAAGCAATCAATCAAACAACAGGTCTGATAAGCACCAGAAATAATTCAATCAGCGGAGCTGCCCAGCCCCTGACATAATTCAATCAGCAGAACTGCCCAGTTCCTGAAATAACTCAATCAGCAGAACTGCCCCAGGGCAAATTAAAGCAGCTGTCCCACCTTTGCCCTAAACAGACCTCACACCTTTAAAAAAAAAATGAATAAAAAACCAAAAAGAGCTCTCACCATAGACAACTTTTATGGAGAGAGGGAAGAACAGACCTCAAATCCTGAGGCCCCTAAAGGTAAAGCAACTCCAGAAAAAGCCCCAAAGAGAGACATAAATTGGTCTCCATGTCACAAGGCTTTCTGTGAAGATTGCATAAAAAATCTTAAAAGAGAGTTAGAAGAAACATGGGGAAACGAAATGAGATCACTGCAAAATAAAATAGAAAAAATGGAAAAAGAATGCAATGAACAAGAATTTAATTTGCCAAGCAACTTACTAAGCACTGGGTATACAAACATAAAAAATTAATCAGTTCCTGCCTCTAGGGAGAACATGAGTTGAGCCTAGAAGGAGAGGGATTCCAAGAGACCCAGATGAGAAAGGCGTAAACCCTAGGTGCAGTGTGCATGGAAATAAGATCAGCCAATAATAATAAAAAATTATGACTACAAATATTCTAATATGTAAATACAAGTATTAAATAAAAATAAATAATAAGCTCTTAGTGAATGTCATCATAATCAAAACAATAGCTAGAAAACATTCATCCTATAAGCCTGGGGCATGGTCTCATAGAAATAACACCCATGGGAAGAGTGGGCTCAAACTTAAGAGTACAATGATGGAAAGATACATATGTAGGATATCCATATAGCAAAGATAAATCATAGTTCCTAGTACTTCAGGGGCTGGAGTAATTTTTTTTTCCTCCATAGAAACCTTAAGCATTTCTCTGTTAGGTGTGGTGCTTGTTCTGGATGTGTCTCTCCACTGGATTCCATGGCTTGCTCCTAGATGGGTAGGTGTAATTTTCTCTATTCAGTCTCAAGTTCAGCTATAGTTCTTGACTTGAGTACTGTTGTGCTCTTTAACAAAAATGAGAAATCTTTACTTGGGGCTGGTAGAAACTTAGCTCTGAAGCTTGCCATCTTTCAGCTAGGAGCTGAGAGATCAAAGGTTTAGCCTATTCTGGATTCTGGGCTAGGTTTTCTAAGTGAGACACCTCATGCAAATTTACGGTGACCATACAGTGTATTTTTCAGATCTTCATCTGTGCACGCTAGGTCACAATCAGGCAATAACTCAGGTCTTCCCAGACTTTTAAAAACTATTGGCTTATATAAACAAATGATTGCTGAAAAAGTAAGAGGTACTCTATGCTTCAGGAAGTTCATTAACTCTGCTGGCCTCTTCATATGTAAATGAACTACCCAAAAGCCTCTAGTCTTTTACCAAATCTAGAATGAAAAAAGAGTTCACTGGCTACATATTGCAAATGAAGTCTGTGTGAGGATATACCTCATTGTCTGTATAACTTCCCCTTTCTTACTTGCAAATTTGCTACCATCTGACAGAGCACAGCTTTTAGGCTAGAAATAGGCAAGCTATGAAAAATGATACAGATGCAAATATAGAATGTGTCTTAGGAATGAAGAACAGTCCAATAATTTCATTGGAGAAGTCAGTGAACAATAGTGGGAAAAGAAAACTGAAAAGGCTGGGTGGATGGAGTCAGGCTGTGGAGGGCCTGAAAAACCAGGCTAGGACCTGAGGCTTATTTTAGACTATATTTTGGGAATTGTGGCCAATTCTGGGCACTGTATTTTAGGAAGGGCATCAAGTACATCTAGAAACAAGAAATCTGGATGATGAGAGGACAAGAAACTTTGTCATAAGAAGAAGGGTTAAAGGAAATAAAGATATTTAGCCTGAAGCTAGATTTTGGGGGAACATTATTGTTTTCCAATACCATCACATGGTAGAGAATGCACATCTCTTCTATGTTCCTCCATTATAGCACAGTGGGGAAAATACCAATGTAGGGGTCACAGCAATCTCTCTAGGTCTCAGCATCCTCATCTTTAAAATGAGGAGATTAAAAAAGATGGCCTTTAAGTTCCTACCAACTCTCTATTTATGGTCCCATAAACTAAAATTAATGGTTGGAAGTTAGAGCAACAGATTTCAGTTCAATATTAAGGAAAAACTTCCTAATAATTCCCAAATAGAAGTGGCTACCTTAGAATAATTAAAGTTGATATTAGATAATCACGTTGGGAATCTTCTAAAGGGTATTAGGAGATTTATCTATTTAGGGCAGAAAAAAAAGACTATAGGACTTATAAAATCCTTTCCATCTCTAAAACGCTATGGTCCTATGTTCCTCAGTGTTCCTGAGTTGAGAAAAGACTCTCTGGGACAGAAAGAAACCATATGGACTTCTTGGGGACCTAGGCAGAAAAAAGACTTGGGGGGCAGCTAGGTGGCGCAGTGGATAGAGCACCAGCTCTGAAGTCAGGAGGACCTGAGTTCAAATCTGATCTCAGACACTTAACATTCCCTAGTTGTGTGACCCTGGGCAAGTCACTTAACCCCAATTGCCTCAGCAAAAAGCAAAAAAAAAAAAAAAAAAAAAAAAGACTTGGGCTAAAGCAAAATGGGCAAAGAAGAGAATCAGCAGGATTTTGTGTATAGGAAATTTTCACTAAGGAAGCCCCAGAAATAATTACAGGCAATAATGCTAAAAGGGGAAACATACTTTCTACTGACAGTTCTGACCTCAAATAGGGTAATAACTCCAAATACTAATGGTTCTGAGAACCAGCAAATTCTTAAGTTCCATTGATCTCTTACACTGAACAAAGGCTAGAATTTGTGGCTTTGTAACTGCTGAGCCATACAGCATATAATTTGTTCACTGATTAATTCTCAATTTTATAGGATTGGCTAAAGGAGGGTGGAGCTTTTGATTCAGGGGAAAGAGAAAAGAAGAGGCCAAATTGTGATCCTAGGATTGGGTGCTGGCAAATAGGAAAGTAGAAGGTGAGGAGGAATTTCAAGTGTAGATGTTAGAGGAGTTTCAGAAAAACAACTAGAATTTTCAGAACACAAAGGAGCTCTGAGCCTTTGGGTCTGAGTCAGTCAAGCTTCTAGTAGGGATCAGAACACCTGGGTTTGAACATTATAGTTTTGTCTTTGTATCTGTCAGGGTGAGGATTCAGAGAGTCAGTGTGTTCCTGGGGGGGCAAAGGTACAGTATCCATTTCACAGAAACATAACTTTTGTTTGACTAATAAGAAAATGTTTCTCTGCATTACATAGTTCTAAACAATAAATGCACATTACTCTCTTTCTAGGGTCAGACTGACTCTAATAGGGTCTTGCTATTACAGGGAAATGCCTCTAATGTAGTCACTGAAAAGGAACTAAATGTACAGTAACATTTCCTGGTCTTGGTGCCACAATGCCCAAGGAGATGGGGCAATCAATATGTGAGCTGCGAATGATACACTGACACTAAATTGATTTCCCAGAACTCAAGAATATAACACAGCTTTATCTCTGGAAACTGTGATGCTATATTAGCTGTTTCCAGAAAACATGCAAGGGTTAAACACCTTTTTAAAAACAGACTTACTCCTCATGTCATTCAGGAAAATGCCTCAAATGAGACCAGGTAGGAATGTTGCTTTTGTAGCTCTGGATGTGGTCTTTGTTCAAGGTCAAATGTTGATTAGGATTGTTCTGGGCAATAGCTGGTGCTGAGCTCCAGGAATGTTAGTGAAGCTCCAAGATCTGAACATTCTGTTGCTATCTGGCAAAAGATTGAAGGGCAACTGAAAGAGTTTGGATCATCACATTTTATACTGACTCACACTGAATAAACAAGACAGCTGAAGAAGGCATACAACAGATTTAAAAATTTAGAAATGGCACAGACAAGATTTTCCTGATGAGTATGTTAATTCCTAATTTCTCTCTTCTACTTCCCCCTCCTCCAAACTGGTTTCCATCGAAGGTGCTACCCTCCTACCTACCAATCACTAAGGTTTGCAGAATTGGAGTAATTTTTAGATTCTCTCCTCTCCCTCATCCTCCATGTTCAGTCATTTGTCTTCTTGTTGATTCTCCTTCCACAACATGGCTTGTATCCAGCCACACCACCCTAATTATGGCCTTTATTATGTCTCACCTTAGCTACTTCAACAGTCCCCTTGCTTCCAGTCTCTTCTCTCTGCATCTACATAGCTGTCAAAATAAGTTTTATGTCACTCTCCTGATTAATAACACTCATGGATTCCCTACTGCTTCTAGATCAAAACACAGACAGCCTGGCATTTGAAGCCCTTCACAACTTAACTTTGGCTATTTTTTTAAGACCTAATTTACTTTACTTCTCCTTACACATGCTATATTCTCATCAAATGGACCTACTTGTTGGTCTGCAATCTTGCAATGCCATCTTTTCTTCCCGGGTCTTTGCCCAGGCTGGCCTCTATGATTCTAATTTAATACCCTCAGCATCTCAGCCTCTTAGAATCCTCAGGTTCTGCTCCAGTTGAGTATCTGTGCTACTATGCAGTAGAATTTAAACTCTGAAGGCAAGGAGACAAGGATTGTTATTTCCTCAGTGCCTGCCTGCTACACAGTAGTTGCAAATAACCATCTGAAGAACTGAATCAGAACCTTTGCCCATACAATAATCTCTGGATGTTGATTTCCAGTGAGTTCCTCTTAGACATTCTTGAGCTTTGTGAGCCACCCTTTCTCATGGAAATTTTCTTCTCTGGATTTTGAGATACACACTCTCTCTGTTCTTTTGTTTCTGATCACTCTTCAGATACTGTTATGTCATCCTCCATGTTAAGATCACTAACCATAGATGTGCTCCAAAGTTCTGACCTGAATGTTTTTTTCTTTTTATACTCTCATTTGATGATGTCATTAGTTCCCATAAATTTAGATATAATTTCTATGCAGATGGCTACCAATTCTTTCCTGTCTTGCATTATCAACTGTCTATTGGACATTTAGGACACAAGGTATTCATATGGACCTCAAACTCAAGATGACCAAACAAAAATTCATCATCTTTCCTTTAAAATCTACCCCCCTCCTTGAGGCTTCCCTATTACTGTTGAGGAAACTATGATTCTTTTAATCATTCAGGTTTTCTCACACCTCAAACAGGTTGAGTTATCTGTGGGATACTATGGGATCACACTCCTAAAAATACAGCTTATGACACCCTCCTTATTTTTAAATCAGTACAGAACACAAACTAACTCAAATTGAAGGCATTCGTTTGTTACACTACCCTCTGACATACTCCTTGAACCTGCACTAGAAGTCATAGTTTGGATTCTCAGAGAGCAGTGGGTACCCTGGGTGTAGATACAACTTTGTGAGTTTGCATTTTTAACCCCATAGCTCATCATTCTTTCAGTGTGCTTCCCATTTGCAATCATCCAGTAGACACAATTACCTCTTATAAGGCAACACAGTAAGAATATTTTCTCCCCAAAACTAGGGGTGCAGCTTTACTTCACTTATATATAGCATCTCTTAATGTGCTGAGCATTGTTGGTGAAGTTTCAAAATGATGGAACCATTCTGGAGAGCAATTTGGACCTATGTCCAAAGGGCTATAAAACTGTGCATACTCTTTGATCCAACAGAGACACTACTGGGTCTATATCCCAAAGAGATCACAAAAGAGAGAAAAGGACACACATGTGCAAAAATGTTTGTGGTGGCAAAGAACTGGAAAACGAGTGGATGCCCATCAGATGGGGAATGGCTGAACAAGTTGTGGTATGTGATATTATTGTTCCATAAGAAATGATGAACAAACTGATTTCAGAAAAGTCTGTAAAGATTTACATGAACTGATGCTGAGTGAAGTGAGCAGAACCAAGAAAACATTGTACATAATAACAGCAAGATTGTGTCATAATCAACTATGACAGATTTAGCCATCCAATTCAGAGAACTATGGAGACGGAATGTGAATTAAAGCATAGTATTTTCACCTTTTTTTTTCATTTTTTTCTTTCTCATAGTTTTTCTCTTTTGTTCTGATTTTTGTCTCCCAACATGACTCAAATGGAAATAAATAAAAAATGAATATACATATGTAACCTAAAAAAATAGAATTAAAAAAATTCATTGTGCTGAGCACTATACTAGGTGCTGGGGATAAAAATACAAAGAATGAAAAACTCTCTACTCACAAGAAGCTTACATTCTAATGCAGGAAACAACAAGCACATATAAAATATGTATGGCATAAATACAAAATTAATCAATACAAATAAAAGTAATTCACTATAAAATAATTTTAGAGGGAAGACACTAGCAGTTGGGAGGAACAGTAGAGCCTTCATACAAAAGATGGTGTCTGAATTATATCTTACAGGAAGAGAGAGCTCTCCAAAGTTGATAAAAGGAGGGAATGAACCCCAGGCTTTAAGGACAGTGAGTTCAAAAGTATGAAATGGGAGATGGAATGTCATGAGTGAAAAAGAGAAGGCTACTTGATATAGAATTAAGAATGAGGGAGGTAATGTCCAGTGAGTCTGGAAAGTGAGTTTGCGGTCAAGGCCTTTAAAGCTAAGCAGAGTAGTTTAATGCAGATTTAAATGGGAAGTCACTAAAGTTGGTTGCATAAGTGCAGTGAGATGATCAGAGACATGCTTAAAGAAAATTATTTTGGTAGTATGGTGTCAGCTGGACTGGAGTACAGAGAAATTTGAGGCAGGAATACCAATTAGGAGAGTGTAGAAATAATTTAAGTAAAAGCATTCATAGGAAGAAAGGTCCATATTTGTAGGATACACATATGGCCCAAACGCAATTTTTTTTCTGTAGAACCCTCTTACAGTTCCCCTTGGAGGCAACACTTCTGCTGGATGGACTCCTCCTCTGAGTTCCCCAGGGTTTGGGAACATAGACAATAAGTGCCCTTTGCTGCTTGAGTTCCCATTCCTCCCTTATGTGACTTTTGTTGTTGTTCAGTCATTGTAGTTCACTCTTTGTGACCCCATTTGGTGTCTTCTTGGCAAAGATACTAGAGTAGATTGGAATTTCCTTCTCCAGCTCATTTTATGATGACTTTCCCAGGGTCACACAGCTAGGAAGTGTCTGAGGTCAGATGTGAACTCAGGAAGATGAATTCTTCCTGACTCTAGGCCTGGCACTCTATCCGCTATACCAACTAGCAATGAGTTGCTTTTTCTTATTTGTGTCTATCTGGAGCAAGTACCTTTCCTCTTTTCAGTTATACCTTAAACTATCCTGGACAAATATATCTTATGTTTCTAGATGGGGTATCTCCCATCCTGTTGCAGAAGTCATATCCATTGGAAGAGGAGAAGAGAGAAATCTCTTCTCCCCCTGGAGGACTCTATTAAAGTACTTTTGAGCCTGAATTATTTTGAACTTCACTGAGGAAACTGAGGCAGAGAGGTTAAATGACTTAGCCAGGAACAGCTAGCGTCTGAGCTTGGATTTCAATTCAGGTTTTCCTGACTCTAGACCCAGCACTCTATCCATTTGCCATTTAATACTAGGGGTTCATAGATAAAGAGATTAGGGGATAGATGCATCTTTACAGTTAGCTTCTAAAATCTTGGGATTACCTTCTAATGGTGAGGGGAAGGGGGTGCTCCTAGTAAAAAATTAATTTTTCTATAAATGTAAATGGCCATTTCTAGACCATGCTGCCTCCACTCAGTTATCCTCCCAGCATCCTCCCAGAAGAACCATCTGGATTTCCTCCCTCAGTTCCTGAGCTCAGGTAGATGAGAGCTAATATCATGCTGGGAGTCAGACCTTCAAGTCTGTCACTTCCAGACTACATTGCTCTGAATATTGTCCTCCTTGTTCTATCCCCACCTTCTTCCAACAAAGAATTTTCTCTTCTCTGCTATTAAAGCTCGAAGTTCTAAGAGGTATTTTTTGCCTCAAGTCTTAACTGACTGTTAAGAGGACTTTAAAAGCCAAACTTTATGTTTTATCCTAGATGCAAAGGGAAGATACTTGGTCAAACCTCTGCTGCATGTAGGCTGATGTATGTGGGAGGTTATTTCAAATACTGAGTTTGGGATGAATTGAGGATGATGAGGGAGACAAAAAAACCCAAAACAACCAAAATTAGTTATTTGAGAGAAAAGGGGGATAAAAAAGAGTTTTAGACTTTTCTTTTGTTTGAGATGGATAGGATAAGTGACTAAAGAAAAAAGGCAGAGCTGCTGGAATTTAATTTAATTTCTGGTTTCTTTCCAAAGGAGAATAATCTTTATGCTGGAAATGACAACAAAAATGACTAATAGTGAGTTGATATCCAAAATAAGTAAGGAGATGTTAAGAGAGCACATAGTTGCCTTTAATGAATTCAAGTCATCTGGCCTAGAAAGACTACATCCTGAAAGAACTGGCAGATACGGACTACTGAGCCTTTATCACTGATATTTGAAATACCATAGAAAACGAGAGAAGGACCACTCAATTGGAGAAGGGCAAATGTCCTAATTTTCAAAAAAAGGAAAGAAGAGTCTAGAAATTATAGTCCAAGGAGCTTGACTTTAGTTCCTGAAAAAATTCTAGAAGAAACCATGAGAGAGAGAAGGAAGTTCTAAAGAGCTTCATCAAGAACAAGTCAAGACAGATTAATTTTATTTCCTTTTTGACTGAATTACTAAATTAGTAGTAGTGGAGGGATGTTGTGGATATAGCTTTCCTAGATTTCAACGGAGCTTCTGGTAAAGAATTCCATAATTTTGTGAAGAAGAGATAGGAATTAGACAACATACAATCAGATAGATTCAGAATTGGTTGGATGGCCAACCAACAAGTGGTTGTTAATGGTTAAATGTCAGTGTATCAACAGGTCTCCAGTGGAATGCTTCAGGGATCTATTTTTGACATTTTGTTGCTTACCATTTTTTTTTAATCAAAGACATAGATAAAAGCACAGATGACATTTCAAATACAAAGCTGGTAGGGACAGTTTACACAGTAAAGAACAATTAGTATCCAAAAGGATCTTGACAGGCGAGAGCATTGAGGTAAGATGACATTTAATAGGCATAAATGTAAAGTCTAGCACTTGGATACAAAATTAACTTCATGAGCATAGAATGGGAGAGGAGCAGTTGTTCTAGAAAACATCTGACATTTTAGTGGACTGCAAATTCAATATGTCAGATGTAAGACTTGGCAGCCAAAAAGAGTAAGTATAATCTCGGATTATATTAAGAAAAAACACAGTTTTTAGGCACAGGGAGGCAGCCATTTCATTGTACTCTGCCTTTATCAGATTTCATCTGGAGAATTATGTTCTGCTTTGGAGAATGTCCAGAGAGGGGCAGCCAGGATGATGAAGGGCCTCCTGTCCATGCCATGAGGACCAGCTGAAGGAACAAGATATGTTTACACTGGAGAAAAGATGACTCAGGGGCCATGATTGCTGCAAATATTTGAGGAGCTGGCATGTGATTAATGGGATTGAGAACTGTTCCATTCAGCCCTGGGGGGTAGAACTATATATAATGAGTAGAAGTTGCAAAAAACCACTTTAGGCCAGATGTGTGGAACAACTTCCCAAAAATTAAGGCTGTGCACATGCCTCTAGAGGGAGCTTCCTTGAAGGTCTTTAGGAAGAGGCTGGACAGTCACCTGTTGGCTACCTTATAATTTCCTTCCTGTGTGAGCTGGATTAGAGGTTCCTTTACAAAATCTGTGGTCTGGATAAGAAGTTACATGGGCCTGAATTAGGCTGTGCAGCTGGAGAGAAGCCACAATGTGAGAGATGCTGGAGAAGTGAATTAATAAGACTTGCCATTTGAATGGAAAATACCCTAGTCCCATTGGGGTTAGTTTCACTCAGCTCATCATGGTCATTGCAATTTGCCAAAAGTGGAGACAGATGACTGTATGTAATGGAAGATTGGCCTAAACAACACATAATGACCTTCCACTTCTGGAGAAACAAGAGACGTCACAGACTGGTTTTTGGCCAAGTATCAGCTAACAGGGATTACAGGAATATATTATTTAGAGCCAGAAAGGAACTTAAAAGATCAGCTAGTCCAGATCAAATCAAAACTCTCTCCAACCATTGCTGAAAATCATGGCTCATCCATACTTGAATTATGTGTGATCCTTATTGCTGGACTTCAGAGAAGCGGGGAGAGAGCTCAAAAAGGCCTAGAGAAGAACACGTGGGGTGACCAAGAACAATCCAGAGGCTGTGTGTGTGGGAGGGGGGTAGTGTTATCATGTTTGAGTACTGGTGGTATGGAGTGTTATATGAGGCAGTGAAAAGTCTGGGAAAAACTGAAAAGATTATACAAGACTGAGAAGGGAGACGATGGAAGTCTATAAAATAATGAAGGAAATGATGACAAGAGTAAATTCCCCTGAAAACTGAAGTTAGCTTTTAGGATTAATAAAAGGAAGTGCTACTTTGCAGAGTAGGTGGGAAGTAGGTCTTGTGGGAGAAGAGGTGAGGTTTTGTAGAGGCCTGCAAGGTTGAGATGAGTCAACAGTGATGAAATAACAGCTGAGGAAGTCAGTGGGGGCTTAGGGCTGCTCTGAGAGGTATAGGATGCAGAAAGAAAAAGGATCATAAGGGACCTCAGAAGTCAACTAGTCCAACTACCTCATTTTAATTTCAGAAAGGTTAAGGATTTGTCCAAAGTCATAGGTAGTAAGGTCAGAAGCAGAATTTGAACCCAGAATCTGAGCTCTTAGGAGACACACTTGAGGAAGAACAGAGACAAGCTAAATTGCATCCAGAGAAGGGTCACCAGGATGGTAAGAGGAGCAGAGATCACCACATATGAAGATGGGAAACTTGGGATACTTAGCTTGGAGAAAGGAAGACTAGAGGCTCACAAGAGCTGCCTTAGAGGATCTGAAAGGCTATTCTGTTGAGGAGATTTTAGAGTGGGTCTGCTGTGCCACAGATAGCAGAATTAAAGCCAATTAGGCATTCCTGTGTCTGTGTGCAGAGGCAGGCTTCATCTTTCCTGAGAGTTATCCAAGAATGGATTCTGGGGTCTTATTTCCCTGGAGATCTTTAAGGAAAACTGCCTGCCCACTTCTGAGTAAATGAACATCAGGAGGCCAGGGATACTGAAGACGATATCCTCCAGCTGCCCTAGTTTTAGAGATGAGGAAGCTGAAGCCCACAGAGAGGTGCACCCAGGCTCTCACAGGCACTATACAGCTGAGCTGAAGCTGTCCAGAGGTTCCTGACTAAGTATTATTTGAATAGTATGACTTCTAGTTCTGAGCTTCCCTGATTTTGCTATTCTAGAATAAACATAGAGAATTTGTTATCTTTACAGAATTTGTACAGGCTGAAAATAAAAGCCTAGACTCACCCAAATGCTCAGAGTTTCGGTTACATTGATTTTCTGGTCAAAGAATCAACCAGAAAACCCTTTTTGCTTCAGTCTTGTGACTAAAATTTTCTAACACATTTGGGTTGATTTTTCTGCCTCACAAGTTTAATTAATTGAATCTTTTAAGACCTTTAGGATCTTGAAGGATCTTAGATCACCGAATCAGGAGTAGGGAGAGGTAAGAAATGGTGTACTGCAACCAGGACATGCACTGGAGCAGGGGGCTCTTAACCCCTTTTGTATCATGTACTGGTGAAACTTCAGGATCCTTCTAAGAATGTTTTTATTTTATTTTATTTTATTTATTTATTTTTATGATCTCTTAATTTAGTGGACACTCTAAGTGACTTCTAGGTTCCCTTTTGCAACCTTATTTTTCCTTTCTTTTAAAAGTAATAGCTTTTTATTTTTTAAAAAAATATATGCAAAGATAATTTTCAACATTCACCTTTGCAAAACCTTGTATTCCAATTTTTTTTCTCTCTTTTTTCCATCCCTTCCCCTAGATGGCAAGTAATCCAATATATGTTAAACATGTACCTTACTTCTATACATATTTATACAATTATCTTGCTGCATAAGAAAAATCAAATCAAAAAGGAAAAAATGAAAAAGAAAACAAAAAGCAAGCAAACAACAAAAAAAGGTTAAAATACTATGTGGTGATGCACATTCGGTCCCAACAGTCCTCTTTCTGGATGCAGAAAGCTAAGAATAACACCTATGATAACTAAGGAAACAAATCATATTGAAATAAAGTCATTGAAATATTACATAAGTTCAGTTTAAGAACTCCTGCCTGGAGGCTTTGTTTAAAATAAATTTCTTTTATCAGCTTTCCCCCCTCTATTATTTGTTTTTCCCCCTAAAAGTAGAGTTTAAAAGAAGTCTAGGTAATTGAGGGGCTTGATTATTTGAAGATTTCTGAAGGATTAGTATAAATTCTCAGATGACAACTCCACGAGAAATTATTAAGTAAAGTTGGGAACCTGTCTTGACACCTTTAAATCCAAGAATTAGCAATACTCAGACTTAAAAGGGACTTCAGAGGACACATACTAAATTCTGTACCTTAATAGAAATGTCAGCTGTGACATCTTTGACCAGCAGGTCCCAAACCCTAATTTTGGGCCATGCTGTGTGTTATAGACTCATCCAAATGTCTCCTCCCCAAAAAAGTAGCTTTGCAGTTTAACTTAATCACGACATATTTAGTTTGTCAGTATGGATTACTGCATTATGCAGTAAGTGCTATATGGTATAATACAAAATACACATACACACACACATACACACAACACACACACACACAGGAAGTCTACCTTTGCTCACTAAATGCATTTAAATGTCTAGGGGGTGCAGCAGATAGTGCCTTGGGCCACAGGGAAGACCTGACTTTGAATGTGGTCTCAGGCACTTTCTTAGCTGAGTTTGAACAAGTCATTTAAACATTATGCCTCAGTTTCCCTCTTTATAAAATGAGGTAAAATAGCACCTACATATCAGGATTATCATAAAGCACTTAGCACAGCACCTGGGATATACCAGAAGCTTAATAAACACCTCTTCCTTTCCCTCCCTTTCCCCCCATTTCCAGTACTATGGCATAGTTTCTTCTCTGACTACCATTTTGGAAAATTCCCTGACCCATTTAAGCATTCCGGTGTCAGGCAAGGTCTAGGGCAGTGTAGCCTAGGGGTGTCAAACCCACATAGAAATGGGGCCACTGAATTGTACACAATGATCCCTGCTATCAGCATTTTGATCTAGACAATTACATAGTAACTATCTATTTTTATTTATTTTGGTAACTATTTCCCAATGACATTTCAATCTGGTTTGGGCCATGTTTGAGAGTGTTGTGGACACATCTGACATCTCTTAACCTCTCACTCTTAGCTTCTTTAAGATTTAGCTCAAGAAAAATGCCATCTACCTCCAGATAGAGATCTGATGGACTCAGTGCAATTGAAGCCTATTTTTTCCCTCCTTTTTCTTCAGAACATAGCAAGTGAAATTTGCTTTGCATGACTCATATTTGTAATGGGCTTTGTTTTTCTTGCTTTCTCCCCCAGTGGGGCACAGGTTAGGGGGAAGGGAGAGAATCTGAAACTGATGGCCTTAGTGCTTTGGAATGATGTAATGATACTTTGATCTCTGAGATAGCAGCAGGAAAGGAGGATGTGTCAAAAGAAGGCTTGATCATGGATTCAGGAAGAACTGACCTTAAGAATGGGAATAAAGGGAAGGGGAAGGGAACAAACATTTATTAGACAACTGCAATGTGTCAGTTAATTTTTTTTATTTTAATTTTTAAATTTTTACATTAATTTGTTTTCAATTTCAAATTCTCATCCTTCCTACAGACCCTCCTTACTGAGAAGGCAAACAATATGATATGCATTATATGTGTGGCCAGGCAAAATATATTTCTGTACTAGCCATGTGGCAAAAAAAAGGTGAAAAATATGCTTCAATATTCATCAGTCCTCTGGAGGTAGACAATTTTTTTTGGAGGTAATTCAGGTTAAGTGACTTGACCAGGGTCACACAGCTAGTAAATATCTAAGGCTACATTTGAATAACAGGGCTGGTGCTCTATTCACTATGCCACCTAGCTACCCGAGGACCTTCTGAGAAAAGCTGCAAAGAAGGCATTTTGGTCTGGATCAGTCTTATAAAATCAGAGAATCACAGAGTGGAGTGTTGGAAGGACCCTCAATGGCCCTTTATTATAACTCATATTCAAAGGTAATCCCCAATCTAACATATCTGACCAATGGCTATTATCCAGCTTCAGCAGGAGGATGTTCAATGACCACCTCTAAAGAACTTGTGTTCCTATATTGGATTACTTGCCATCTAGGGGAGGGGTGAGGGGAAGAGGGGAAAATTTGTAACACAAGGTTTTGCTGAAAATTATTCATGCATATATTTTGAAAATAAAAAAGCTTTAATGAAAACCCTGTTCCACAGAATAAACTTACTGTACAACTTTAGTTGTTATGAAGCTTTTCTCCAAAATCAAATCTAAATTATCCTTTTTGCAACTGGCAACTAGTGCTCTCAATTCTGCCCTCTGTGGCCAAGTGGGACAAAGTCAAATCCCTCCCTTTCAAAAGAGAGCCCCGTACCAATTCCTGAATTTTCTCCAAATGAAATCTTTCCAGCTCCTTGAAATAACCACATGACATGGTCTTAAGACCCTTCACCATGCTGGTTGCCTTTCTCTGAAGGCTCCCTAGCTTGCTAGAATTGAACATACCCCTGTGCTTGAGGAAGAAGAAATCACAAGGGCAGATGGCTGCTTCAACAGATGTCAGCAGCAGCATGGTAGAGAAGCAATGAATGGCAGCTTCAGAAACAGAGGAACGGTCCTTTCAGAAGCGGCACAGAACAGCATGGAGACACTTTAGTACCATGCCAAGTGAGCTTAGAGAGGGCCATCTAAGTTATGAGGCACAATCAGCTGTTGGGGGACGATGCTGTGTGAGGTGTTCGGCTCCCTCATCCTGAAACATGAGATATCTGAAGAATGCTCCCTTCCCTGCTGTCCTGGGAAAATGGTACCCTTCACATCCCTCAGAGGGAGAAGTCTATTTACTTAGCAAATCATATAATGAGGACAGAAGAGCAATTTGATTTATAGATCTTGCTTGGTCTACTGGTAGGGAATGCATCAGGTAGAGCCTTAATCTATATTTACATGATTACAAATATCCCATATGCCCCTTACTGTAATATGCTGGGTGGTTAGCAAAGGAGGTTTCAGGGTCCCTGGAACTCATATTATAGTAATAACCCTTATTTGGTGGTGTTGGTGTTTAGTCATTTCAGATCTCACTTGGGATTTTCTTAAAGATACTGGAACAGTTTGCTATTTCCTTCCCCAAACTCTTATTGGTACTGAGTTTTAAAACTTCCAAAACATTTTCCTAACAACAACTCATCTCTCCTCTTCTATATGCATTTTTAAAATAATTTCTTTCTTTCTTTTTTTTAACTAGGAACTTAATAATAAATGAAAAAAAATCATTACAAAAAGAAAAATAAAAAAGAGAATTAAACCATGAATTTATTCTACATGGTCTGAGGTTTTTTTGGCTGTTTTTTCCTATGTAAGGTTTTACTTTAAAACCAACAATATACAAAATAGGATTCAAAATAATTGACTTTGTTACTAAATATGTCCATTCTTGGAACAAATTGGACTCTTAAGGAAAAGGTTATTATAGCTAAAAAATGTTCCAACACTTCTAGTATTTCACTTAAATATCTCTACAACTCCCCAACTTTTTAGAAAGATGCTGAATTACTATGAAAAAGATCAAATTCTAAACTCTGTTTATATTTGAAGTTTGGTGGGAGTAGGGGAAAGAAATAGCCCATGCATGTGTAAAATTATTCCTGAAAACCGCATTTATGGAAATACCACATTAAGAGAAATAATTAAATTCTAAATCTTATTTGAGGATAAGTAAGTCTAACTTTAATGTTCATGCTATTTCTTTTCACAATTTAGAATATTTTATTGATTTATTTTTAAAATTTAAAATCATTTTTAATACACATTGCTTGATGAATTATGAGAGAAAAAAATCAAAACAAAAGGAAAAACCATGGGAAAAAAAACAGAAAAAAGAAGTGAATATAGCATGTGTTGATTTACATTCAGACTCCTTAGTTCTTTTTCTGGATGCAGATAGCATTTTCTATCCAAAGTCTATTGGGAATGCCTAAATGGCAATGATTTAGTGGATCACTAAGAAGAACCAAGTCTTTCATAGTTGAGTACTGCGCATTCTTGCTATTATTGTATACAATGTATTCCTGATTCTGCTTGTTTCTCTCAGCATCAGTTCATATAAATCTTTCCAGGCCTTTCTAAAATCAGCTTGTTCATCATTTTTTATAAAACAATAATATTCCATTATGTTCATAATGGAATATCATTCAGCTCATTCAGTCATTTCCCAATTGATGGACATCTACTCATCTTCCATTTTTTTTTTGCTACCACAAAAACAACCACTCCAAACATTTCTACACATGTGGGTCCCTTTCCCTCCTTTATGATTTCCTTGAGATGTGGTCTGACTTTAAAAAAAAATAATGTATTAAAGTTACTATGGAAGTAACAAAGTTGATTTGCTAGTATAATGATTTGAAACTTTTGGTCTCATGTATTTTTAATGTTTGATCAATGTTTTTTTCTTCATCTCTAATATCTTCATTCTGCTAACTCAACCCCAACAAGCCGAAGCCTTCCCCTATAATCAAACAAATCAAATCTGCACATTGGCTATGTCTGAAATTGCCTATTTCTACTTCCATCACTGCTCTGCCAAGAAGTGGGTGGCTTGCCTCATCAGTTGAGTGATATTCTCATAGTCACATAGCTAAGAAAGCCTGTGAGCAAGAAAAACAGTATGATGATCAACTGGGAGAACCTGGGAGCAACAGAAACAGCATGATGATCAACTAGAAGAGCCCTTGAGCAACAGGAACAGTATGATAATCAACCGGGAGAGCCTGGGAACAACAGGAACAATATGATGATCAATTCGGAAAGCCCATGAGTAACAGAAACAGTATGATGATCAACTAGGAAAATTCGTGAGCAACAGGAACAGTATGATAGTCAACTGGGAGAGCCTGAGAGCAACAGAAACAGCATGATGATCAAGTAGGAATGACTTCACTCTTCTCAGCAATACAATGATCTGAGACAATTACATAAGAATCATGATGGAAAATACTATCCTCATCCAGAGAAAGAATTGATGGAGTCTAAACACAGATTGAAGCATGTTATTTTCACTTTCTACATTTTTTGCATGTTTTTTTCTTTTGGTTTGTTTTTTCTTTCAAAACTATGACTAATATGGAAATATGTTTTACATGACTGCACATATATAAGCTATATCAACTTGCTTACTGTTTTAGGGAGGGAGAGAGGAAGAGGGAAGGCAGAAAGGGAGGGAGAAAAATTTGGAACTCAAAAAAATTTTTAAAAGTGAATGTTATAACATTTTCGTGTTCTCTATTGAGGTTTTCTTGCATTGTATTTCCTTTATCGGATTATTCTTTCTTGTAGATACGATTTCTCCTGCACAAAAAATGATGTGTGGCAATAACTATACATATATTCGATTTATCAAGTATTTTAACGTAATTATCATGTAGTGGATATCCTGCCATCTAGGGGAGGGGTGGGGAGTAGGGGGGAAAATTTGTAACAGAAAGCTTTGTAAGGGTTAATGTTTAGGAATTACCCATACATATGTTTTGCAAATAAGAAGTATTAATTAAAAAATAAAATAAAAAAAGAGAATAGAAAAAAAGTGAATGTTAAAAATTGTCTTTACATGTAATTGGAAAAATACTACAAAAAAAAACCAAAAAAGAAAATATATACCTGAGGGGGAAAGGTGGGTAAAAAAAAGCCCCGGCTAACTTTTCCCACTGAAGTTGGATGTGTTGGGGATGCTTCTGTAGCACACATACCATTTAAACTAAAGGTTGATATTATAGAGGGTGATTGTCCCAAGTCCTTCTCCCCAACCTATATATAGCTCAATGTCATGGCCGGGGACAGACTCCTAGGCAAGATGGACCTTGTGGCTGACCCTGGCTGGGGGAGGGGATGTTTCTTATATTCTCTTTGTTCTTTCTATGCAGACTGTAGGAGCATAATCCTAAATCCAAATGATGTGACACTAGGCAACTGGCACCCAGCTTCTCCAGCCCTGGACAGGCTCTGAGACAAAGGCAGAGTCATCAGCAGTGCCAGGCCCTGTAAGTAGGGGCGGAATCGGAGACTCCAAGAACAGTGTCTGTGCCTGCAGCACAGAAATTATTTCTTTACTGCGGTCACAAATCAGTTTCTTCGGTTACTCAGGCTGGTGGAGAACAATCAGCGTCTGTAGCTCCATCTTCAAGAACACAAAGAGCAATAGTAGATATAAATAGGCTGGGGGGAAGCGGTGGGGCCAGAGAGGAGGGTCTCATGTCAAGAAGCAAACTTCAGCAGTGGGAAATGGAGGGATGTAATCATTAGGTCTCAGTATGTCAGACAGGATGAAGGTTCTCAGGAACAATTTCACCACAATTCCTCCTCCTTCTCCTTCATCCCTCGAATAAGCAACAGCATTTCCCCCAAAAACTTTCTCATTTTGTATTGGGCTTCTCATTTTGTAACCTTGAGAGTCACTCCTTTAAGGGTATGGGGAACACCAGTGATCTGAATTTCTAGAAATGCTTCAGTCAGGCCATCTCTAGGGGGCCAGGTTGACTGGAAGAAGGTTGGACTCCTTTGACTCTATACAAATTCCTCCTCAAGATTTTTCTCTTTTTTTCCCCAATATATGTATACATTTTTATACAATTATCTTGCTGCACAAGAAAAATCAGATCAAAAAGGAAAAAAAATGAGAGAGAGCAAAATACAAGCAAACAACAACAAAAAGAGAGAAAATGTTGGGTTGTAATCCACACTCATTTCCCACAGTTCCCTCTCAGGGTGTATAAAACCAATTTTGGGTGGTATGCAGGCTCCAAGCATTCCCAGTATAACAAGTCAGGGAGCAAGGTGAGATGAATGTAAAAGGACCATGTCTTCTCCTGGCCCTTTGGCTCCACTCCTTATGTTCTCAGAGAGATATCACATTTTATCAATATTCCTGTACAATGTATACAAATGTTCAGAAGTGAGAATTCCTAGATGCTAGCAAAGGAGACTGTGAGAGACATCTCAGGTTGCTGTGCCTTCTCTCAGAGATAAAGGAAGTAGGAAAAAAACTAAATGTGGGGTTGCTGGGGGGTAGGGAAGCAGGATGGCAATTGCTGTGAGGAGTGAAGCCTGGGATGCTCAAACTGGAAGCTAAGGGCTAAAAGCAGCTTACATCAATGAAGCAGATGCAAGCACAGCTCACAAGGAGAAATGACAAGGTTTTAATGGGGGCTTGCATTATTTATAAATAGAAAAGGCCATCGCTGGAAGAAGTGAGAGTCAGGTGGGGAGGCAGAATGAAGTTTTAGCCACAAAAGCCCCATATTCTGCTCTAAGTTATCCCCTTTTCAGATGCTTTGCCTCTAGCAAGGAAACAAGCTGGGGTATATACTTCTCCCAAACCCTAAGGACATCCTCGTAGAAGAGCTGGTGCTGTCTGGAGTGGATGTCCAGCGCATTCTTCCAGGATATAAAAGCCACTCTGGACACACATGCCAGTTATATCTTCCCCAAAGGAAGGCCTTGATATCTATCTGCCTGTACCTCAATGCTCAGGAACCACAGAAAGCAAAAGCAAGCCCTCTGCATGTTCTCTTGATATCTGTAAGGTTATACCACACAAGCTCCAAGAAGCTGATAGAAGAACATACTAGGATAGAGATAAGTGTACAGGAAGAAAGTGATGGAAATTTAAGTGGAAGATGAAGATAAGCAAGTCCTGGACCATTGGGAAGAACCACCTGAAGAAGTCATCTAGCTTACTCCAGTCACTTAGGATGAAATCAGCTTAGATTTCCTTCATGCCTTAGATCTACGTCTGTCAGGGATGAGCATATTATATACTCTGAGGTCTGTATTCACACTGAGGATGCTTCCACAGGAAGGGGAAGGAGGACAAAAGTCAAGTCTAAGACTTCAAGGAGCTAATAGGCCCATGAGTTACCTACCCGCATTTTGCCAGCACTTGTATGCTAGCATTTCAGCATTAAAATGACTGGAATTAATCAGGAAAACCTTCTCAGAAGAGGTGTGTCTTAAACTGGCTTCTGAAGGAAGGATTTTTCTTTTCTTTTTTTTTTAAAGGAAGAATGTTTTGAAATGAGTTTTGAAGAAAATATTTAGGAAAAGTCTTGGAGAAAGTGGAGCATTTTGTTGGTTTCAGGTGTGTGAAGGCCTGTCAGGCAGAAGCAAAGGTGGAAGTGGTAGAGAGACAGATTTCAGTTCCATGGAAGGAAAACTTCCTAGTGATATTGTTCAGTCATTCAATTTGGTCAACTCTTCATGACCTCGTGGACCATAACATACCAGTACTGTCCACAGAGTTTTCTTTACTGGTGTGATTTACCATTTCCTTCTCCAGTGGATTAAGGTAAACAGAGTTTAAGTGACTTGTCCAGAGTTGGACACTCATTGTCTGACATTTGAACTCAGGTCTTCCTGACTTCAGACCCAGCATTCTATGTCTTGAGTCATTTAGCTGTCTCCTTCCTACCAAAGAAGAATGACCCATTTTGGGAGACTGCTGTGAGTTCCTTGTCACTTGTAGTTAAGGGAAGGTTAGATGACCACTTGTCAGGGATGATATAGATGGTTTTCTGGCTTAGAAAGAAGCTACCTAAGATGAGATCATGAAGTTTCTTCTGACTCTGAGATGTTATGATTCTATGATTTGATAGAGAGGAAATGGGAAGAATGGCCTCAATCCCAGTTTGTTAAACTGTGGGTCAAAATCCATATGGAGTCTCATAACTGAATGTAGAGTCATGAAATTATGATTTATCATCAGCAAATGATTTGTATACATACTATTTTATATACCAAGGTACCTGGGATCATGTAAAAATTTCTCAGGAAAAGAGGGGTGACGAGTGGAGAATGTTTAAGAAGTCCTGACTTAAATAATGGCTCGGAGTTTTAAGTGACCAAGTTGTATGCAGAGGTAGTGAATGGATTTTTTGGCAAATGCATAAAAGAAAAGCTTGATGTTGTAAACTATAGTCTGTTTACTCTTGAGAAATAAATGGACAACCTTTAAGAAGAAACATTTTAAATTCAATGGAAGAACAATATCCTGTGCATGTGTCCTTCAGATTATACACCATAATTTTAGAAGAGAATTTATTTTTGAATGTTGAGCCTAGACACTCATGATAGATTCCTATACCTGACATAGTACCCTATATGTTAGAGATTTGCAAGCAATACTTGATATTTAGAAAACAGATGGGAATCTGATATATTATTATCACTCTAGCAAAGTCATGAAAAGATTAACTATCTCTGCATAATAAGGATCAGATGTGGGGATTTAAATCTCTCGTCATAGTTGTAGCCTTCATTAAAGCCCAAGATTGGGAGGTTCATAGAGATGCATGATTGGCCACAACTCTTTTTTAGTTCTTTAAAATAGAATAGAAAGGAAGATCAGAGTAAAAAAAAAATAGGATCTGTTTGACATCCGTCCTATCTCAAAGACATTTGGGAAGAGATGGATCATATAACAGGGCACTGCCTTCAGCAAATTTTCTTGCTTTAAGGATCTTCCTTAGAATCCAAAGCCCCATGCCCCACTGGGAGAACAAAGACTTCACTAAGTCTGAATCTTGCTCTTTGAAAGTGCTGGGTTTTCCACACCCTCAGACAAAGCCTCCATTTCTCAGAGCTCGAAAAAGTGCAGTTTTGGCTGAATGTCAGCTGAGCCAAGAAATGAAAGGCTTTGTATGAGGACATAAAGAAGCAAGACCCTCTAAAGAGCCAAAGTTTGGATTTGTCAAGTGTTGGTTCTGAAAGCAGGCAGGCTGGACATGGTGGTGAATGCTTGTAGCCCCTGCTTACTGGGGAGGTTGAGGCTGATGGACTGAGCAGCCCTGGGGCTAGGCTAGTGAGTGGTCAGTGCATCTTGGAGAGATAGGTAGATCTGGCTGTCCCAAAAAACCAAATATGATATTATCCCTAATTTTATAGATGAGGAAACTCAGGTTCAGAGAGAGCAAGTGCTTTGCCTTAGATCACCCAAGTGGTGAGTTTAAGTGGCAGGACTGAAACTCGGGTCTCTCTAGGTCCTTGGCCCACAGTTCTCTGGATTATAGTATAATCAGGCAGCAATGGTGTTAACTGAGTGTCTACTTTAGGCCTGGGCTGGGCCACCAAGTCTAAGAGAGAGACAAGAAGAGAACTCGAAGTTTAGGTGAAAATACTAAGTACATAAATGGGTGATACTAAATACTGTATACATACAGAAAGAAGACATGACGTGCTCCATGGAGAAGAAGAATAATTTCTGTGACTGAGAGTAGTCATGGAAGATTTCATGGAGGATGTGAGATTTAAGCTGATGCTTTCAGGTAGGATTTAGACAGAGAGGAGTATCCTGGACAAGTGAAATGGTTTAATTAATTGTAAAACAAAATTCTCTACATTGAAACTCATTGTTCCATTAACTACAATTTTTCAAAAGTGCAAAAGTGTTGATGAAGTCTTTTGCAAACCTTAAAGTTCAAACAAGTGTGAATAACTATTACTGTCATTAGAGAGAAATGGGGTTAAGGGATTAGTGGTCCTGGGCAACTTTCCTTAGGGCTACCTATCTGATCCCCTGCCCTTTTTTTTTCCTGAGGCAATTGGGGTTAAGTGACTTGCCCAGGATCACACAGCTAGGAAGTGTTAAGTGTCTGAGGCCAGATTTGAATTCAGGTCTTCCTGACTTCAGGGCTGGTGCTCTATCCACTGCACCACCTAGCTGCCCCCCAGATCCCCTACCTTAAGTGACATACCAATGAGCTAGGGGAGACTAGAACTGACCTGCAGGGATGGCTACATCAAGGTAACTTATTCCATGCTGCTTCAATGCTAAGGCTTGTGCTCTATGGGGATTGGGACACAGGTTGGAATATGCAAGAGGTCTTAAAGGACCTTTACTGCTTCTGACAGGAGGAGCCTGCTGCTTAGGATTGGGGTTCTAGTGGCAGGTATGAGGGGAAGGCTTGGGGTGGGATCCACTTTCTGGCATTCCCTAGCCAAACAGCCCACCCCATGAGAGTTAAGTTTCAGGATTCTTTGGAAGTCTGATTTGTTCTTCAGCTGCCTGGGAGGTGTGTATGTGCTTTAGCATAGGCTCAGGAATCCTCAGCCAATGTGCTAAGTGTCATAAGAAACAGACTTCTATGAATGTTTACATAGAAAGGAAATAAATGCCTTAATGAGAGTGATAGCTGTGGGAACAGAAAGCAAGGACGGCTATTTCAGAGACAGACCTCAGCAGGACTAGGCAATCTTCCCCATGAGGGGGTACATGAGGCCGGAGCAGGAGTTATGATCACTAAGTCTCCCTGTCCTGGAATGATCTCTCCCATCTGGGTGACCTTAAGCAGATCCTTTCCTTCTTGAGGACTCATTTTCTTCCTCTACAAATTCAGGGTGTTTGATATGATGATCTCTAAGATACCTCTTAGTTCCAGGTCCAGATTTGTACCTGGATTTCAAGCTTCCATAATTTCAGGATTTGTAGTCTCTTGGTTAATGGGTACCTCCTGATACTTTGCTTCAGGGTTTACCCTGTTAGCTGTCACAGTTAATTTAAGTTAAACCCTGATCCAGACTGTAAATCAGGGATTAAATAGAGATCAAAGAGGGGGAAATGGGGTAGGTCTCCTCTCCTGGCCCTGACTGCCCTCCTGCCCCTGTGGTCTTTGGGAGAGAGGGAAGGACACATGGGTAGGCCAGCAGCTTTGTGAGCCCCAGCCATGGGTGGTCACTGACACAGTGAGTCCTGCACTGACAAAGCTTCGGATGGGGGTGCCCTTTGGAGTTTGACAAGGAAGAGGAGCAGAATTGGGGAAGGTGGGCTCTGCACTAGAAGCAAAGTGTATGTACTACCTGGGTAAGCCCACCTTCCAGCAGGAGCCAACTGCCAGAGCTGAAGCCCACCTGGAATCTTGCATCTGGACTCCTTTTTCCTGGCTTCTCACACTTTTAAGGCTCCCTTCTGACAGAAGGAGCCCCACTACTTAGGGCTGTGGTTCTAGTGGGCAGGTGTGAGTGAAAGGGGAATCCAGGCTTCCACTTCTCTTCTCCTTACTTAGTCCAACTACTTTCTTACAGTTCTGCTTGGAAGAAGCACAGAACTCTAATGTTTGGCACAAAGGCCAGGCTACTGAGGGAAGTGATTAGGGGTGTATGACTGGGATGCAATGGAAAGAGTCCTAGATTTGGAGTTAAGTGACCTGGTATTAAATGCTAGCTTGGCAAATCTTATCATCTTTATGACCTCATTATTTATAAACCTCAGGCCAATCCTGTGACCTCTCAGATTCTCAGTTCTCTATTCTATTAAAAAAAGGGGATATTGAACTAGATTACCTGTAAGATAACTTTCAACTTTAAATCCTATGTCATTGGCCCACAGATACTTTTCAGCTCAGAGGAATAAATGTATTTTTCCCAGTCCAAAACTCCAATAGATCTGTGATTACTTTAATATGGATATTCCCTTTATCATATAGATCATAACCTACCCATGTCTGCCATGAATGCTTGCTACAACTTCCAACAAATTTGCCACAGGGGCTTCACCCCAAATGCTGGGATTTTCCTCTCATTCTCTTGACACTGCAGAGAGAGCAATGAAACATTCAGGCTGTCTACTGATCATTTTTCATCTTTACTTTTCACTACAGGACCAATCCACTTTTTTCCCCCTGATCATACATTTTTTATTATGATTTTCTTTTTTTTTAAATTTTATTTTTAATTTTTTCCCCTGAGGCAATTGGGGCTAAGTGACTTGCCCAAGGTCACACAGCTAGGGAATGTTAAGTGTCTGAGACCAAATTTGAACCCAGGTCCTCCTGACTTCAGGGCTGGTGCTCTATCCACTGCACCACCTAGCTGCCCTATTATGACTTTCTTCACACAACTTCCCCTTTGCATTTCCTCATGGGTAATGTGTTGCTGCCCACTCACGCCTAACTTGTTCTTCTCTATTACTTTTTAGGTAACGTGCAACCTTAATTCTTCTGAGTTCGTGGTATTTCATGACTCACAACCATGTAACATCAGGAAGAATGGAATGATACTGGTATTATAAATGGTCTTGCTTCAAGCTTAAGAGTTAATAAGAAGGATGCAACTTCTTAAAGGCAGCAATCTCTTTGCTCCTCTTCAGTTCTGGACCTCACTTACTCCTTAGCCTATTGCTTTATCTATCTCTGACAGACAAACAGATGAGCTCTGAAGTTGTCCATCCCCCTGCATGTGACAGTCGGGACAAAAGGCATTCTTCAATTGCTGGGTTTTTTCCTTGTGTGAATAGTTAGAGAATCATGCAAACTCTTTTGAATCAGTGGATAAATGTATATTAAATGCTTACTATGGGCCAAGCACTAGGCTAAGCACTGGACATAGAAAAAGAGGCAAAACACAGTTCTTGCCTTCAGGAAGTTCAGAATCCAGTGAAGGAGACAAGAAGCAAAGAAATAACTGCCAACAAGTTAACTACAAAAAAAGAGAAAATAAATGAAAGAGAGAAGATGCTAGAATTAAGAGGCATCGGGAACTGCTTTCTGTAGAAGATGAGATTGTAACTGGAACTTGAAAAAAGTAAGGTGCACCTGAGGAGGGAGAGCATTTTAGTTGTAGGAGATAGTCAGGTAAGAGGCCTGGAGCTGAGAGAGAGAATGTCTTGTTTTCAGAATAGCCAGGAGACAAGTGTTAAGAATTCTGGGAGAGAAAGAGGGAGAGAGAAGGAGAGAGGAGGCAGAGAGAGAGAGAGAAAGAGGGGGAGAGGGAGGGAGGAGGAAGAGAGAGAGAGAGAAGGAGGGGAGAGGGGGGAGAGAGGGA
>JAJPUD010006629.1:5175-48026 GCA_023553655.1 Myrmecobius fasciatus | reverse complement strand
AAGAGAGAGAGAGAGAGAGAGAAAGGGGGGAAAAGGGAGAGGGGGAGAAAGGGAGAGAGAGGAAGGGGGAGGGGGAGAGGAAGAGAAGGGAAGAGAGGGAGAGGAGAGAGGGGGAGAAGGAGAGGGGAAGAGGGAAGAGAGAGAGGGGAAGACAGGAGAAGGAGGGTGAGAGAGAGAGAGGGAGAAAGAAAGGAAAGGGAGGGGGAGACAGAGGGATAAAGAGAGGGAAAGAGAATAGAGACAGACAGAGAGAGGAAAAAAGAGAGAAAGAGAGACAGACACAGAGAGAGGAAAACAGAAGAGAGATACAGAGACACAGAAAGAGAGACAGAGACAGAGACAGAGAGAGAAAGAGAAGAAAAAAGAGAGAAAGAGAAAAGAAACAGAGGAAAAAATAAAGAGAGGAGAGACAGAGACACAGAAAGAGAGAGGAAAACAGAAGAGAGATAGAGAGAGAGAGAGACAGAAAGACAGACAAACAGAGGAAGGAAGGGGAGAGAGGAGGAGAGAGGGAGGGAGAGAGAGAAGAAAAGGAAGGGGGAGGGAGAGGGAAAGAGGGAGAGAGAGCATGTATGTGGTTATGAAGGGCTTTGAACAATAAATAAAGGATTTTGTATTTGAAAGGGAGCTTGATTGATTGAAAATGGGGGTAAAGTTGTCAGGAAAATCAGCTGAATGGAGAATGAATTGGAGTGAGGAAAGACTTGAGGCAGGCAGACTCAGTTGCATAATCAATAGTAAGTATAAATCTGATTTAGGACACTTTGCAATGGTCCAGAGCTTGATTCAATTAGCACAGTAACATTTGCAAAATACATACCAGGTAAATGCAAATTAATTTCCAGAAGGAAGAATATTAACAAGTAGGAAGATCAGGAAGGGCTTGTATTGGAGGTAGCAGCAGAACTGAGCAGTGAGTGGAGCTAGGAATTCCCAGGGGTAGAGGTGAAGAAAGAGATCTTTGCAGGAGTGGGGACCAGCCTATATACAAGGCATGGAGATGGAGAGATAATGTCACGTGAGGAAGAGCCAGTAATCTAATTTGGCTGGAACACAGAATGTAGAGGAGACAATAAAGTGAAATCTCAGTAATATTTTACAGAGCAATTTCTGTTGTGTGTTTTTCCTGGGAACCACTTCAACCTGCCTCCCAAACTGAGATGATTTTCAGATATAATTAATTTTACTCCCAAGTAAAACAGGCAAAAACATATTTGATGAACAAACATTTCTGTTTAATGCAGATGGTCATTGATCAAAGTTAACTAAGCTCTCTTAAAAGAAGCATGTTTTCAAGGTATCTTGTATTTCCAAAAAAAATGTCAGATACTTTGTGGGAGACTTTAAAATGGTGGCTTGCTTTACACTAGTGAGGTCAATTTCAAATAGAAATGAGGGCAATAATTTGGGAACATTTCTTAGAAAATCACATATTAACATTGTCTATGTTGTATTGCATTTTTTATTTATTTTGTTAAATGTTTCCTAATGACATTTACATCTGATTTGGGGGCATTCAGGAGTCTTGGCTCCTGACAAGGTGTTTGATACCTCTGCTTTACTGAATCAAAGGTTTTTGATTAATGGCCTAGTGGAATCCTGCATTTTGAAACATCTTTCTGTCAATTGTGTTATTGTAAAGATGCTATCTACTATGAAATATAATTGTGAAAGTTCCTTGGTTTAAATCAAATGTCTTCATCAAATTCACTCTTGTTATGTGTGCACACTGTTCACATAAAAATTTTAAAAAGATCTGAAAGTGTGTATATAGGTCAGTAGTTATTGATATTCTCTCAGTCAGCATTTTTTTTTTTTTTTGGTGGTAATAAAATCCACATTTTTTCCTGTGCCTTTAGGATCTTCTCTTCTTTCCAGTACCTTTGAGAACCAATCCTTGAATGACTTTTATACCATATCAATTCTATCATAGACCTTTTCCTTGCACACTTTTAAAAATGAGTCTCGATCATAATGAATACTGAAGTACGGAACAATGAAGTATCTTAGTTCCTGTGGGTCTAGTTGTGGTTCCTCAAAGTTATTAAAAATCTTTTCTGATATTTTATATTCTTTGTATCTGGTTGTCTTTTCATTTTCCTATAATACCCTTGAGATTAATTTGCTTAACAGGGTCTTTTACCAAATTTCCTTTAAACATGTATTCTCTGTACTGCTTCATATTACATGAGGTGAATAATTTTCTAACTATCTTTCTCTATAAAATTTTACAACTAAATATATCCTAGACTTAGACTTATAAGATCTGAGCAGATGTTGTCCTCAGCTGCAATCTTTAAGGAAATGGAAATTTTTATGGACTGAAATGGTTTCTAGGCCCTTTCTGTTTCCTTATAGGACAGCTAATATTTACATCATGTTAGGAACTGTTATAATATCAATGTTCTTTCTTATGTCTATTTCCCTTTTTTTGGTGTTTATAATGTCTTTAAATAGGTCAAATTGGAAATTGTTTTTTCTTGAATAGGATATTTTTTCTTATTTTTATTTTAGTTTGGCATTAATTTGGATGTTTGCACTTACAAGTCAGTAAGTAGCTTAAGTGTAAAGATAGCTAACTAATATATCACATTGGTTACAATGGTTAAAAAACCAATAATCAGGCAAAGAATCCTATGAAATAATCCTAGGCCTTGTCTTCAGTCAAGATTGAACTTTATTCTCTATTAAATAAACAAGGTATTCTTAGCATTTCTAAGAAAAAAAATTCATCCTGTTTTTGGGCAAGAAGAGGAGGTAAATGGTCAGGCAAGGGGGAAGGAAGGGAAGTAGCAGAGGTGAGAGAAATTCAAAGGGAAAGACCAGAGGGCTGCTGTGTAAAGAAGGAGGGCTGGCTGCTCTGCAGCTTCCCAAAGGAGAAGAGGAGCTTTTCACTAAGTGTTACTGTCTCCTCTCTCTCCCTTCCCCAAGAATCCCCCTTCTTGGATCTGGAGTATCTCAGACCTCTCCCTCATTCTGAGGAAGTAATTTTTTGACCAACACTGGATGATAAGCAGGCAACATTTTTAGCAGCACTTAGTGCTTTAGCCCCACAGTATGGTCTTATCCGAGGGTTTGGGAACTTTGTTATCTGTGCCCCTTGGTAAAGGAAGAGAGAGTTTTGAGTTCTGGGCTTCTGTCTATTTAGATTCTGAGTGGGACAAGGTGGTTACTGCCATTATTCAGGCAGCTCCTTCAGTCTGGGAATCCAAAGGCTAAAAGGGCCCTAAAAGCATGAGTCCATTAAATCCTACATTTATACCTGCTTTATCTAGATTTTCTGAATTTCTAAGAAGTACCAACGATCAATTCCTTTTTTTTTTGACAGAGTTAAGTACACAGGGAAATCAAGGAAATACTGTAAGAGTGTATCTGGATTTCAGGAAAGCAACTGACAATCTCAGATATTCTTTGAATAAGACAAGAGATACTGAGTTACACAGTAAGTATCACTGCCTGCATTTGCAGCTGGGTGCTAGAATATCAAAGAATATTAAATGCATGAGCTCCAAGGCTTCTAGCTCTAAAATCTTAGGATCCTAATGGGTTGAGCTCAGCTTGAGAGATTTTCTCTTTAGTGGTGTTCAGTGTCTGGGACATACGCCAACCTCTGTTTTTATCAGAGATGAACACAATGTACTCAGTCCTGACCACACCATACATGGAACGCTGTGGCCAGCTCCAAGCCCCAGACCTTAGAGCCTGGGACGCATCCCAAAGAAAGTGATCAGAATGGGGCAGGTCCAGAAACCACGTCCCATAAAGAACAGCTACTAGGTGATTTACAAAGATGGCAATCATTATCTTCAAGGGTCTGAAGGGCTACTATATGGAAGAAAGTGCACATTGACACCGTAGCTCCCAAGAGGAAAGAGAGCCAAAGTTAAGAAGTTATAAGGAGGCAGATTTGAGCACAATAGTAGGATGGAAGGTGTCTGAAAATGGAACTGGAAGCATCTGTATGGAAATGCAAGTGGGAACCAGAAAAAGGATTGGAATCAGTAATCAGGCTGATCTCAACAACTCTAAAATCTGTGATATTTTCTACTACAGTAATGATACTAAGCATGATAATACTAGCTAGCATTTGCATTCACAAAGTACTGTCTACACATTACCTCATTTGTTCTACATAAAACCTCTGGGAGGTAACCATTCTTATTATCCCATTTTATAGATGAAGAAAATAAGGCAGTTGGAAGTTAGCACATTGTAGCTAGCAGCTGGCTGGTATAGTGGATGGAGCACTGGAGTAGACATGAGGAAGACCTAAAATCAAATGCTACCTCCCACAGTGATAATCCTGATATCTAAGTGGTGCAGGATAGAGTGCTGGGTCTGGAGTTAAGTAGACCTGACTTTAAATCCAGCCTCAGATTAACTGTAGAATTCTGGGCAAGTCACTTAGTCTCTGCCTGCCTCAGTTTCCCCAACTGTAAAGTTGAGCACCTACCTCCCAGGATTGTTGTGAGGATCAAGTGCTTAGCACAGTGCCCATACCATAGCAGGAGCTATCTAAATGCTTATTCCCTTCTTCCCCTTCCTCCAACCTCCCTCAACCCTGGTGAGTCACTTAACTCATATATAACTTACATCAGGGATACTGTTGAAAAGATTCCTTTTAGAATCAGGAATCTTAGAACTTAAAGAGGCCCTTGAGGTCATTTAGATATCAGACTTTTCTCCCTTACCATCTGCCTAGCTTCCTTAGTAATGACCGGATACAATTAGTAGACACAAAGAATCCTTTACCAGAATATCTGATAATCTCTTGCCTCTTGCTATCTTTTTTGCTGTCTCTGTTTTGAGCTGATCAGGCTCCTAAATCTTCATAGAGCAGTAGGTTGGATTAGATGACCTTTAGATCCCTGCTAACTCTGTGATTTTAATATCAGTAACTCAATTTCTGGAGGCGTTAATTATTCATGGGCTCTGGTCTGCACAAGAAAACTATAAAAAGCAACAGAGAGCAAGTGAAATTTGGAGAGAGCCAAGTAATAGCTTTGTTGATTTTTTCTATTAGCATGAGGACCAAGTAATGAGGCTGGAGAGCTGCACATCATATACTGGGTTAGAAGACATTTCTGAAAGATTCATACCATGATGAGGACAGAATTTCTACTTATACCACCTAGAGTATTTGTTCCAACACCCCTCTTCAAGTGGTGACTCTCATCTTCCAATCATCTCTTCTCTTTTTCAATTTCTTCTCACCACTATTTACTCTAAATGTCTAGCATCTAACTCTAAGGAACTTATTTCTAATTATTTCAACACAACAAATATATAAAATCTTGTGCTCATTGCTGATGAAACAACTGTAGAGATAATACAGACCCAGTTCTCAAGGAGCTAATTATGATGAATAGAAGAACTGATGAGGCTGGCTCTGGAAATATGGCCTTAATCTTAGCCAGGAAGTACTGAGGGCCACAGGCTGATAGCTCTTACCCTACTCCTATAGGGTTATTTCAGGATTGAATTCTCTCTCCTATAGCTAAGAAAAAAAAAATGGGGTCTTATATATCATAGCAAAAGCAAAGAGGGAAACCTGATTTGATGAATCAATTTGATGAATTCTCCAATCAACTTGGTGTGCTTATGGGACATGAACCTTTGCTGTATGAGAATATCTTTTACAGAACTAGATTTGCAGACATATATACTAGTTGCTTACTTCAAGGGCACAAGGAATTACTCTGTGATTAGTCTCCTGGAATTATATTTGCTTTCTGAAGATTGGTTGATAGGGTACAGAAGGAGATGGACAAGTGCTTGAAGAACTATCATATTTCTGATTTAGAAGAATGAGCTTTGAATCAGGCTACCAATTTTTTTACTCCTTGTAAATGACCTTGCCTACCCATTGGGATTTTCAGATTAAAATGCAGCAAGGGAGGAGGAGAGGAAGAGGATTTTTTTCTTCTTTCCTCTTCCCCCAAAAGCAAAAAATGGTGAGTTGGGGCAGCAATGAATGGTGGGTCCAATCTATGCCTAAGATTGGATTTTCTGGATTTTTAATTCTGAGATGCTTTCTTTTGCCTTTCTATTTCTTCTTCCAAGCAAGTCACAGATTATCACTCCTGAAAATGGCTATTTCTGACCATGAAGGTCATTCTGGAAGTAATTCTGAATTCAAAAGTTCCTGAGTTTGAGAGGAGGGCACTGAAATTTCTTTTAAAATACTCTTCTAGTAATTGAAGTACATCTGGAGGATTAAAGGTATGACCTGAGGGAGTAGAAGATTTGGACTTTGCCAATCCTCCTGTCATCAATGTGAGTATAAATCCAAGATAAATGGGGATTGTTTGTGCAGG
Organism: Myrmecobius fasciatus; assembly: GCA_023553655.1. Taxonomy (NCBI): domain Eukaryota; kingdom Metazoa; phylum Chordata; class Mammalia; order Dasyuromorphia; family Myrmecobiidae; genus Myrmecobius; species Myrmecobius fasciatus. The sequence goes on along the minus strand of JAJPUD010006629.1, from coordinate 41,709 downwards.
ATAAAAGTATCTTTACCTTCTGAGGGAGTTTAATATGGCTCATTTGTTTTATATTTCCTATCTATTCATGTGTACCTTTGAATTTTTCATGTCTTATGCATTTTTTGTGATGGAAAAAATAAAAAGCTGTCCCATACCCAGAGTAGCCATATTCCATACTGGTTAATTTTTTGGGAGTAGGAACTATTACCCACACCAATCAACTCACAAGTATTTATGAAACAACTATGTGCCTGGTACTGAGCTAAATATTAGGGATACAAGTACAAAGAATAAAACAATCCCTACTCACAAGGAGCTTCCATTCTAATGAGGGACACTAAGTACTCATATAAACAGTGCAGCATAAATTTAAAGTGAACATATACAAAACAATTAAACAAAATGGTTTAGGAGGGAGGGCACTAGCAGGAAAAGCTTTATGCAGAAGATAGAGTTCGGGCTACTCTGAAGGAAGACAGGGAACTAATCAGAGGGAGGTAAGGAGAGGGAGAATTCCAGATGTGGGGTGGCCAGCACAAAGGCACAGACATGGGAAATGGGAGCATTTGCAAAGGCTATATGCATTCCAAATATGTGAGAACAAAAGTCATTCCCCAATAGATAAATGATCAAAGAATGGGAATAGAAAGTTCTCCAAAGAAAAGCAAGTTCTTAGCAACCACAGGAAATGCTCTAAATCATTAATATAGAAGAAATGCATTTTACATAAGGGACAGAGAGAAGGCCAGCTGAGCTGGAATGAAGAATACAAGAAGATAATGGGCATCCTTTGAGAGTCCAGATGGGAAGGGCTTTAAAGGCTCAACAGAAGGGTTTATATTTTGTCCTCAGAGGCAACAGGAGTTGGCTGAGTAGGGAAATCATATGCTCAGACACACACTTAAAAACATTTTGTGAAAAACAACCATAAGTCTAACCTAAATTTTGTTTGGAAGATTTTACTGGGATAAACTCCAGGTCAATGGCAGTCAAAGAGAGCTATTGATCATCTTGGAGGAGAGAGAAGCATCCCCAGGACGCTTTTATAGAGCAGTTTTATGGACCTGCGTGGGGAAGGGATGAAGAAGAGCCCAGGGATCCAATCCAAAGAGCCTGGTCAGAAGTTTCTGGCAAACAGATCCATGCCAGGCTGGAAGCAAGTTTAGGATTACAGAACTAGCTGAGCGGACCAGTTGGGTAAAGGGAGATGGCAGCAGAATATGATATAATTGGTTTGGTTTCCTTGCCACTGGGAAAAGAAAGCTCTCCTTCAGTTAAGTGTTCTGAGAAAGCTGTGCTGTAACCACTTCCTCACTTCAAAGGCAATCACATATAGTCGCCTTCCTGGGGAGGTGACTCAATCAGTGTACACTCTCAGAGAAAACAGGAGCAGGGTTGGAGGGGAGAAGCTACCCACCAACACTCAAATCCTTACTGTCAGTCTTTATTCCATCTGCTTACCCTACTACTTTCATCTGCCTCTACCTCCAACTTCAAAGCATTTTTTCTGGGCCTATGCTATATACCCCCTTTCAATAAGATTCCATGTCCCTTTCAAGACCATCCTTGATATTTATTATATACCTGATTTCACCTACATTCAAATGTTGGAATGGGATGTAAGGAAGGAATTTATTCTGCTCATCTTTTAGTGATTTGATCCAGCAACCACAATTCTTTTCAACTGAACAAAAATTTATTTCAGCACCTAACCCCTGCAAGGCACTAAGCTCTAAATCATTAATATAGAAGAAATGGGTACCAAAACAATTCTGAGGTTTTATGTCACACCTTTAAGATGCCCCCCCCAAAAAGGAAATGACAGTGTCAGAGAAGTGGAAAAACAAGGACACTAATAACCTATTTCTAGAGCTGTGAATCGGCCCAACAACTATAGGGCTCATTTTGGAACTAAATTCTCTCTGGCTCCAAGCCCAAGGCTCTATGCACTGTACCATGCTGATCTTGATTGGAACTAAATTCTCAGTCACTAACCTGTGTAGATCCTTTTACTTGGGCATAGAGCTTCCCCCCAAAACAAGTGCAAAAAAGGAAAGACCCATATGTACCACAATTATCATTATAGTTAGCACTTAAATGGCACTTTAAGCTTTGCAAGGCTTAATTAACACATGATCTCATTTGTTATTGATTGATGCCTTTTTTTGTTGTAAAAGGGAACTGAAACTAAGGGGATCTTCATCAATTGAGGAATGGCTAAATAAATTCTGGTGCATGAATATAATAGAATATTTTTGTTTTACAAAAGTATAATAAAGGGGATAGATTCAGGGAAACTTGGGAAAAATCATATAAGCTGACACAGAGTAAGCAGAACCAGGAGAACAATTTACACACTGACCACAACACTGAATGAAATGACCAATTATGACCAGAGGACCTGTGATGAAGCATACTACCTATCTCTTAATCCATAAGTGAAAGACTAGAAGTGTGGGGAAAAAAACCCATATATGTTTGGACTCAGCTAACACGTGGATTTATTTTGCTCAATTATGTTAACTTGTTACATGAATAATTAAATTTTTTCTAAGGATGAAAAATTTACATTGGGGCAAGGAAGTAGGATCAACATATTCTCTTCTCAAAAGAACATTAATGAAGCATGTTTTAAAAAACGAAGAGAGAAAACCCAAAGGGGATCAGAGGGCAACACAAACAAGACAGCTTGGAACTAGTTCAAAAAACACTAAGTGATGAGTCTCACACACAATTCTCTTTTTCTGTTCTTCTTTGTAATATAAGAATGTCCATATTTGTTGGTATTCTTTAAGTTCAGAATAACGAATTTTTTTTAATGTGAAGAGGGAAAGTTTCATGGAGGAAATAACATCTAAACTAGACCATGAAGGAAAAATCATAGAAACAAAGATTTAGAGCTGGAAGGAAGCTCAGAGGCAATCAAGTCCAACTCTGATTTTTTTTTTTTTGTTGTTGTTGTTTGCTGAGGCAATTGTGGTTAAGTGACTTGCTAGGAAGGGTTAAGTGTCTGAGGCCAGATTTGAACTCAGGTCCTCCTGACTTCAAGTCTGGTGCTCTATCCACTGCACCACTTAGCTGCTCCTCCAACTCTAATTTTACAGATGGTCAAACTGAGGCTTGAGGAAGTTAAGTGCCTTGCTGAACATTACACCAGAATGGATTTGAATCTAAGTCCTCTAACTCCAGAGCAGGTGCTCTTCACTGTGGAGGGATTACATTCCAGCTTTTGGGGATGGCCTTTGAGAATGCATGAAGCAGAAAAGGATAGGATGAGATTCAGTCCAGTTTGGCAGCAAAATCAAATTTGTTTTTTATGAACTTGCAATTGAGTTCACCAGAAATGGCGTGTTAGTGATCAATGCGTTTACGATATGTAAGATAAAATGTATTTAGTTTAATAATGTAGAAATTCAGATATGGAAGGTTCCCTGGAGATGAGTGAATACAACTTCTTTGTTAAACAAAAGGAAACAGGACAGGCTACATTTGTTCTTATTTAATCTCTCACCCATGAACGGACTCACCGTTCCATCATCTCCTTCTTCATCAAAACTCTTGCCAAATGTGGAAATTGGGAGGTAGACCACTCATGTAAATGAGACTAATGATAACAAAGGAACAGTATGCCCACCTCCTTTACATGTGCAGCATTTATCTAAGATGGACCTACTGAAAAACTGTCTCAGTGAGCTATCTGTGTATAGCATCATGATCTGACTAACAGGTATTTTTTCCTTCAGTTTATTTTTCCAGTGTGAATGATTAAGTTGCTCCCTTTTGAATAGCTTTGGATTTCATTAGATTCAATCAATGGAAATATGACAATAGAATTGGATTATTTGGGAAAAACAAGCCTTCAATAAAGAATGACTCTTCTTTTTTGATTCTAAGAGTATACACACACACATATATAAATATATAAACATATATGTATATCTATAATTTTTTCCAAGAAAACGACAAAGTTCTTAGGTAAGAATATAGTTCAACACCTTAGTTTGAACCCTCTGTTTCTGTGATAAAGAAACTCTCGCAGAAGGCTAACAGAAGAGATAAAGAAATTCATTGTAAAACAAGAGGAGACACAAAGAAAGAAATATTTTGAGAACTACCACACTGCAAACTGAAAATCAGTTTGTAGTTTGCCATGGAATCACAATCCCCACTTTGCTCTATGAAGCAGGGACAAGGATGACCTAGAAAAGATATTGCTGACAAAGAAGGTGTGTCCAAGAGACCTCCTGCCTGGTTGTCAGCACTAGCCAACCATTTGTTGGGCAGTTAGCCTCGGCTGCCCTGCAGCTCTGTTATTAGTCCTGAGTCTCCCTACCTAGATTAGAAGCCTTTCAGATCCTTCCTTTAGCTCTTTCCAACTTGCACACTGTATGTTTGCTGATCTCAATAATGGTTGCTGATGGGGAAACAACAAATTCATGCAGACCTTGGCCAGGATGCCCATCCACTCCTGAGCCACCTCTCTGATTCTCCTCAGTTCCCTCAAATGTTGTTGTTTTTTTTCCTGAGGTAATTGGGATTAAGTGACTTGCCCAGGGTCACACAGCCAGCAAAGTGTTAAATGTCTGAGATCACATTTGAACTCAGGTCCTCCTGACTTCAGGGCTGGTGCTCTATCCACTGAACCTCCTAGCTGCCCCAGTTCCCTCAAATGTAAAATAGGGGAGTTAGTCCAGATAAAAAGACCCTTCTTTTTCTAAATCTCTGATCCTTCAATAGTGAAAAAATATGGAGAAGAAATCAGAAGAGGCTGGGTCTATCCTCCCTGGGGAGATTATCTTGGACAAGTCCCTCGCTTCCCTGCACCTCAATTTCCTAATATTAGAATGAAAGGATTGAGCTACTTTACATCTACGGGATCTTCCAGCTCTAAAACAGGACATTTCTGTGTGCCCATGAGTACAGCCACGACCACCATGGAAATAATGAAAAAGTAGGAGTGGAAACAAGAAGCAAATTTGAAAGTCACAACCCAGATTTTCTGAACCAGGACCAAAGCCACAGGGCCCATTACACAGAGGCAGGGAGGTCGAATTCATTAATGCTGGCTCCTAGCCAGTGTCACCTTTTCCTCCTGTACTCACCATCAGGGCTAAGCTCTTCAGCAGGGGTTGGGCTAAGATATGGGGAGTCCGGGGCCTCCAGGACATCTCCCTTTGAGATCTCTGTGACCTGCAGTCTCCGGAGGCTCACTGTGTCTCTATCTTGTAGCTCTCTCTCCAGCTGTTTAACAATTTCTTTTCCAGACTGGCAAGTCAGCACTGTAATCTGAAGAAAAAGCCAGAAATCACCAGGGGCTAGATGTTTCCTCTCTCTGCCTCATATATGTCTGAAGAATAGGAAAGGATGTATTTAGTTTGCCAGAAAATGAAATAGCTAGAAGGGGGATGAAGGTAAAATATTGATTCAAATTTTTACACTCCAGAAGTAGATACTAACAGTCTGAACCTGCCCTGGAAAGTGAAAGGAAATCACCATGAAGGTGGTCTGGGGGTGGAGAAGGTGGGAAGTCCCAGGCTCTTTCTGCTTGAGTGCAGTGGAAGGTAGTTCTTCCAAGGGGGAAGGAGGTAGCTTATCTGTTATCCCCTACAAGTGGGTGTTTTATTTTCATTTTGAATTCTTTCAGGCTCACTTCTCCCCCAGTCTGACTGGGATTGTTCTTATAATTGTTAGAAATATTAACCTCTGTTGTAGCTTTACAGATAGTTCCATATCCAGGGTCAAAAGCCTTCTTTGACCGACATGAAAGGCAGAGTGCCAAGGGGAAGGGTTTTGAATTCTTTCCTCTGCTCATGCTGATTAACCCCATTCAGGGTTATTCTTTACTATTTTAGAGGGATGGTGTTTATTACACTCAGAGTTGACATTAGCTGTGTGGCCATGGACAAGCCCTCTTGGGTCTGTTTCATTATCTGTAAAATGGGTACAACACTAGAATAGCTGTCCTGCAGGATTGTTTTAAGATTCCAATAAAAAATATAAAATGCCTGCAAGCTTAAAGCCCCACATGAATGCAAGATATCATTATGATTATTCTTGGGGCTTTCAGTAAATAATAGATCTGAGGATTAGTTTTATAAATGGGTCCCAATATTCAGGTAAGACTTTACAGCAGACCTGGATTTGAATCTATCTGGGCTCTGCTACGTGATACCTACATGACCTCTGCTGGGTTCTTATATCTCTCTGGGTCTGTTTCTCTACTTATAAAATGAGAGGGAAGGACCAAATGATTGTAAGGTCCCTTGATAGCTTCAAATCTTATGAACTTATGACAAATTGGGCTGCATCCAGGGTAGAGAAATGAGGTTGGTGATGGGATTCCAAGCTATCCATTTCATTTTTAGTCTGCCTTTCCTGTCTCCTCAATGCTCTCCTCCCCTCCATATACCCTGATCCAGTGTCATTAGTCTTTTTGCTTCTGTTCACTGTGCAGGACATTCCATTTCCCAACTTGAGGCAATGTCTGTGGCTGGCCTCCAGGTCTGGAATTCTTTTCCTCCTCATCTCAGCTTCCTGGTTTCCACAGCTTCCTTCAAGTCCTAGCTAAATTCACCTTCAACAGAAAGGCTTTTTTGATCCCCCTTAGTTTTCCCTCTGTTGATTATTTCCAATGTATCCTGTAGATATCTTGTTTTCACATAGTTATTTGCATGTTAGCTTGCCTAGTAGACTATAAATTCCTTAAGAGCAGAGACAATTTTTAAGTCTTTCTTTGTATCCCCAGCATGTATGGCATACAATAGGTGTTTAATAATTGCTTGTTGACGACTTGATTAATTGAATGAGGTATGTTTAGCTGGAGGAAGAGAACTCCAAATAGCTGGATGAGTCTCACAGGAAGAGGGATTAACCTTGCTTTGCTTGGCAGAACTAATACCAATGGAGGAAAATTTTAAATAAGTAGAGTTTGGGTGGATACAAGGCAAAACTTACTAGAATCAAGGCTGTACAAAAGTGGAATCGGTGATTCCGCATATTGGAGATATGTATGGAAGTGTTTCAGAAGAAGCTAAAGGATGCAGATGATGAGATGGAAGCTTCCTGATTAGGGAGGATGGCTGGAGTGATAACTTCTGCTCTGTCCTTGCTGCCCTGAGAGTCTACAGCACTTAACAAAGTGCCTTCATCTTAATAACCCTGTAATGTGGATAGGGAAAGTATCCTTAGCATCATCTTACAGAGGAGGAAACTGACCCTCTGAAAGGTGAAATGATTTTCCCACTGACCCTCAGCTCATATGAGCTTGACCCGGGATGCCTGACCCTCAATCCAGAGCTCTTTCCATTAAACCATTATTTTTTAAAATTGGTGCCAGAAAGCACTTCCCAACACCAACAAAACAACATCCTGATAAAGTACACTCCAAAAAAAGAGTCTTCAAGTTGGCTGTTAATAGGACAGTGCTCTGTCCTTTAATTTTGCCAGGATGATACAATTTCCACTGCTATATTTGGCCAGAGCTTTGTTGATTCTCTGTAGAAACTTTATTCACACCGTTTTCCTACATTCTTTTTGTTGCCTGTCAGAAGAGTATCTGTACTGTTTGAAATGCCATCAAATCTCATCTCTACTTAGATTTTAAGTAGAATTTAAGAGAATTTGAGAGAGAGAGAGAGAGAGAGAGAGAGAGAGAGAGAGAGAGAGAGAGAGAGAGAGAAGTACAAAATCCTTGAGTTGAGTTCTATCAAATAAAAAAGTACCTAAAGACAGTTGGCTGATAGACCTGCTTCTCCCAAATAAGTCAGTAGGAATAAAATTTCTTTTTTCCTTCCTCCCCCCTGCCTTTTGCAGGAGAGTGGTAATGGGAGGTAGAGGGGGGAAGAAAGGGGAGGTGAAAGTAAAAGTTCCAGGTATATAACAGAGATCACCCAGCTCAATTTGGGCCCAGAAATCCAATGGCTCTTCCTCTCTTAAGATGTCTTTCCCTCAGTTCTTCCAACCTAAAAGTATGTATCCTTGACCTTTATATGATACAATTACCTCACTATTCATTCAAGTCTTATTTGAATAGTTTTATTTTGCTATTTGTGTATCCAACATACATTCATCATTGCTGTTATTGTGTCTCAAGACTGTTCTGTGGAGATCTCCATGGCATTCAATACACACTTTTGGATGATAATGAGCATGAAGGAGGAAATGAGACTATTTTTTTCTTTTAGTTTCCTGCAAAAACTGCTACTTCTTGAGTACCTCTATCACCAAGTCAGATCCAGGTCCTTAAAGACTGTGTATGTTGGCTTCTGGCTAATTTCAATGTTGAGATGATCTTAAAAGTCATATCGTTGGTTCCCATGTCAAAATTTGACTAAGAGTATTAACAAATCCCTGAGGGCCTCAGGACAAATATACCAATCTGATGGCTACCTCACCAGAGAACTGTCCAGGAATAGGACTGCAGTTTTAGATCAAATATGATTGTGGGTTGTGTACACAATTTAATTCCAATTCAATGTGCATTTTCCAGGTGGTCCTATGCTAGACTATGCTGTGGGGACTTTGAAGGAAGGAAATGACAGTGTCTGCCCTTAGAGAGCTCAGAGCTTAATTAGGGAAATGAGATTCATGTAGGTGAACATTTAAGGAACTACAAAAAACAGTGTAACATTTGTGATCCTATGTAAAGTCTACAAAACCTGGCAGAGTGCCTCTGAGGGCGTGCCCTGGAAGCCAGCATCCTTTACCTCCAGTGAAGAGCTGCTTGGAGTTGTATTTGCCATCGCGTGCCTGCTGTACTGTTTGAACTGCTGGAGCCCATCCTGCACCGCCAGATTCAGACAGGATCTCTGGGCTTGGAAAGCCCCTTCTCTTGGTACCAGGCGCAACTCAGAGATGCAGGCTTGCAGCCTCACAAAGTTCCCTTTTACCTGCTGCAAAGTAGGAATAAAAGTTAGAAACCATTATTCCCCGACCAAGTAAAAACAGTTCCTTTAAAACAGGGCTAGCAACGTCTAATCTGAATTGTCACACCTGCCCAGGAAGGGATCACCCACTATGGTCCCAGGAAGCAAGTCTGACAGTCTGTAGGATCTCATTGGTCAGGGTTAACAGGAACAGGGAAACCCATATACTCTAGCCTTCTCTCTCTATCAATAACTTAGAGCAGCTGAATTATGACCACTGGACATCTGCCCAGAGAGATCTGGCTGACTTGCAGGGCCATTCCCTCAAAGTGATTTTCTTTGTTTCTCCTCAGGCCAAACACTGATTCTCTCTGCTTTCTTTCCTTTAGGTGAGTTCCTAGAAAAAGGAGATTTTATTCACTTCCAATTCTAAGTGAGGCTGTTTATTTGAGTTCCTAGTGTTCTGTCTGCCCCATTCACAATCTTCAAGGCAGAGGTGGAGGTAGGGATACTTACTTTATTATACAGTCACACACAGGAAAGCAACTAAGCCTCACATACAATACAGTCAGAGACCTGTTCCCTTTTTAGTCCTCCCATTATCCAAAATCTGCTCTTAGAAATGGATCTGATAGAAGTCATTTACATAAGAGTATGAATTTAACTGAGTGTCTTTACTCTCTGAAGGGACATAATTTATATTTATATAGCATATTTAGATTTATAAAGTGCTTTCCTAACTATCATCCTATGAAAAAGGCAGTGTAAGTACTATATCTCTTTTTACAGATGAGGAAACCAAGGCACAATCAGTGACTTGCTCATTGTCATTTGGCTAGTAAGTGTTAAAGACAAAATCTGTATCCAGGTATTCTAATTTTTTTCCTACTATACTGACACTCTCATTCTAAAAGTGAACTTTCATTATGGAAGAAAGGTTTCATTAGAAAAATTCCAAATATTAGCATGGGGAGGTAGGAAGAATTATTTGGGGAACTGGCCAATATCATTCTCGGCTCAAATTATATAAATGCATGCCTAGCCCACCTATCTGACCATCTTCATTTGACAGGTACAGAAAAAAAAAAACACTGCTTTACTCAAAGCTGGTGCTTAATAGATAGTTGTTCAATGAATGAAAGTATGACAGTTTTTTACAACAAATAGCATATAGTTATCTTGGGAGAGACAGGGAAAATAGATTAAAAATAGGCAAATTATGGGGCAGTGTAATGGTGAGATGGAAAAAGCATCAAACTTTAAGACAAGATCTGGAGACAGTTTTGGGTTCTACTCTTTACCATATGACAATGGACAAGCCTTTATATCTCTGAGGCTTTGCATTGTAATTATCTGTGTCCAAGGACTTGGGGGAGAAGATACTAGAATACTTTTTGCCTTGATGTAGAAAACTAACCCCAGCAAAACTCAATACACTTAGCAATTTTTGACTTTTGTGCTTGTATTTCAAAATTTCTATGCAGCTTTGGTCATTTCATCAGGAATGCTTAGAAGTACTCTATTTCATTTAAGATTTCTTTTTTTTTCCTCTGGAGGATTATACTCAGTTGTGCTAAGTATTAGTCTTGGTTGTAGGTCTACATCTTTTACCTTTTGGATCAAAGTCCAAGCTCTCTGTTCCTTTTCAATGGCGCTGCCAAACTGTGTAAAATTGATTGTGGTTCTTCAATACTTGAAATTCTTTCTGTAAAATGAGGGAGTTGAACTAGATGCTCTTTCGGATTTCTTGCAGAGTTAACAGCCTTGTGCTCAATTATGAAGCAGACTAAACTCCAGTACTTTATTTTTAAGGATTGGTGATTTCGTTGGGTAGGTATTACCTCCAATAACACAAGTTGAAAATTCTTTATAACTTAGGAAATGCTGCAGCTGAAAAATTCATCACCCTGTGGCCAACTTAGGGATGATCCTGTGCAAACTTCAGTTAGTTCTTCAATAATAGTCTGCCAAGAACCTGTACTCAGGGCCTTTCCAGCTTGGGAAGAACTGGCAAAACTTGGGCTCTGAATTAGGAGCACAATTTATACTGTAACAACAATACTGTAAAAAATGAATACTATGAAAGACTTTTAAGAACTCTGACCAATGTAATGGCCAACCATAATTTTAGAAGACTGCTAATGAAGAATGTTGCCCATCTTCCGATAGAGATAAAGGATCCAATGTGCAAAAAGGGACATGTTTTTGGACATGGCCAATGTGGGAATTTGTTTTGCTTTACCATGTATCTTTGATAAAGAGGTTTTTCTTTTCAGTGGGGGAAGGAGGAGAGAAAGAAAATTAAATTAAATAATCTAATTAAAAATAATTTAAAATTATTAAATTTTAATTAATCAATAAATTAAAATTATATTAAATTAAAAAATAAAATTTAACTAACAAAGCTTGTGCTCTGATGGCACACACTTCAAAAACTCAGAGTCACTGCCACTCCATGATGAGCCATTAGAGTAGGACTCTATTAATTTTTTTTTCCTGAGTCAATCGGGGTTAAGTGACTTGCCCAGGGTCACACAGCTAGGAAGTATTAAGTGTCTGAGACCATATTTGAACTCGGGTCCTCCTGACTTCAGGGCTGGTGCTCTATCCACTGCACCAACTTGCTGCCCCGACTCTATTAAATTCTAAACATAACTTTCTCAATTTTCCTCTTTCCCTTGCTGATTCCATCATCTTCCTAGTAACCAGGCTTGGGGGTGTTATCTTTGATATCCCCCTCTATTTCTACATTTAATTATTTTCTAAATCAATCTCTGCTTCACAGAATCTCTTGTGTTTGTCTCCTCTCCAAACACAGAGCTGCCATCAAGCTTCAGGCAGTCACTACTTCTTCCTGGACTACTTTAAAAGTCTCCTGACTGGTCTTTTTGCCTCTAGCCTCAGACCTCTATCTGTTCTTCACAGAGTAAGCTCCTAAAGTAATCTCTCTATAGCAGGAGAGGTAGATATGGACAGAGAAAAAGCTTCAAGCCTTGCCTCTACCAGGCTAGCTACATGACTTAAGCTTTCAGAGTTTGAAACAATCTCTAAGTCAAGAACAAGGCAGCTGCTGATTTGCTGATAAAGGGAATTTCTTATATCTGTGAAATCATTATGACATATTTCCATTTAAAAAACCCAAAACTTTCAATGGCTCCCTATTGCTGACAGGGAAAAATATGAACTCATTTCTAGTACTTAAAGTCCTTCACAATCTGGCTTCAACCTACCTTTGTCTAATTATACTCTATTTTTTTTTATACAATTTGTCTTTTTATTGAGCACTTTTTACAAATTATGCCTTGACAGCAAATTTCCGGAGAGGGTACAGGCGTTCCTTCCTCTGCTGTTTTTTGGTCTTCAGGCCTTCCTCGTGCTTATTAAGCCTGCGTCTCATGGCACGGGTTTTCTTGGGCCGAAGGTCCAGGGGCTTGTATTTCTTGCCCTTATAGAATTTCCTGAGGTTCTCTTTCTGTGTCTGGTTGATGACAGTCAGGACTCGGGCAATAGATTTTCTGACAACTCGGATCTTAGATAGTTTGGATGCAGCTCCTCCAGTGACTTTGGCCACTCTCAATTGGGAAAGTTCCACCTTTAAATCATCTGTTTGAGTAGTTCCTCCTTCTTTCCACGAAGATCCCTGGCCTTGATTTTTGCCATGATCAGGGACACAGCACACCACCACCGGTTCCGAGGAGAAAGAACAATCATACTCTATTTTGTAATATAATTATCTATGTTCAAGGATTGGGGGGGAAAGCCTGAAATCTTTCTCTTCTTGTTGACAGATTTTGCCTTGACATAAAACTCACTACTTAAGCAACTCTTGACTCTTGTGCTTGTATTTCAAAGTTTCTATGCAGCTTTGATCATTTCAAAAGAGTGCTTGGAAATCCTTTTTTTTTTCATTCAAGATTCCTTTGTTTCTGCTGGAGGTTATACTCAGTTGTGCTAAGTATTAGTTTTGGTTTTTACTTTTTGGAATATCCAGGCCCAAGCTCTCTGTTCCTTTTCAGTGGTACTGCTAAAATGTGTGCATGTGTGTGTGTGTGATCCTGACTGTAGCTCTTCAATACTTAAAATTCTTTCTTTTTGGTTGCTTGCAATATTTTTCTTTGACCTGGAGCTCTGGATTTCATTTATAACATTTCTAGGAGTGCTCATTTTGGGATCTCTTTCATAAGGTGATCAATAGATTCTTTTCTATTTTGCCCTTTGGTGGGCAGTTTTATGATTTCTTGAAATGTGATTGATTAGTAAGCTTTTTTTCCCCCAGATATCTTTCAGGTAGATCAAATATCTCTCCTCAATCTATTCTTAGGTCATTTGCTTTTTTCTATGCTTTTTTCATCTGACATTTTCTTCTATTTTTTCAATCTTTTGACATGATTTTAATGGTTTTTTTTATCTCATGGAATAATTAACTTATGACCCTTAATAATTTTCATGGAGTTTGTTTCTTAGGTAACATTCTCCACCTTTTGTTTCAAGCTGTTAATTTTCTTTCCAATTATTTTCTCCTCAACAATTCTCTCTCTCTTTTTTTTTTTGCATTTTTTTCTAACACTCTTATTTGATTTTAAATAACTTTTAATTAAAAAAACCAAATTATTGCTTCATTTTTTTTCCAGGAGTTCTAGTTGAACTTTGTCCAAGATGTTTTTCTTTAGGGCTTTGTTTGTTCCTTTTTTCAGCCTGTTTCCCAACTTTGAACTTGATGGTCAGGCTCTGTGCACTTTCTGGAGGGAATTATCTGGACTGATCATCCTACTACTTTCTTAGGGTCATTGAGTGTTATGCTATTCCAGGCTCTCAAGGACAGGTCAGACTGGGGACCTAAAGACTTACAGAGCTCCCAAAATGATCCAATCCAGGATAAAGTCTGATTGATGGCAGTCTTATCTGAATTCTGCAAGTTCCTGATCTGGGGTTAGGTCTAAGTAACACACCTGTGGGCTTGCTCTTGATTGGAACTCCTATAGACTATTATTGGAATCAGCTACTGTCAGAAAGCTGGAAACCTCTGCTGCTTCAAAGCAACAGAACTGCAAAATTGTTTTTTGTTCTGAGATCAATTTCATGATCTCAATCAATACAATGATATCAATCCTATTAGTGTCCTGGCTGCTGCTGTCAACTGGACTTGTTTTGCTCAGAACAATGGTTAATCAGATGCAGGCTTTAGAGTGGATTGGAAGCTGGGACAGACTCCTGTTCTGCTTTGTTTCCAGGTGTGTTGCTAAGCTTGCTCCGAATTCAGAACATAATATAGGGCTCTCTACTCTAAATTCTTGCCTCAAGCCCAGGTCCCCTTCTCGGTCCATCTCTGATTTGGAGTTGACCAATGAGGACTGGAATTGTCAGCTGGCACACACTCTTGCATATGTACAAGTTCAGACCCCTCTGTATAGCTCTGGGATCTTTTCTTGTCCTGGTACACAGCTTTGTCCCTCTTTCAGGCCTTATGTTGAAATGCTCTGTGCAGCTGTTTTTGACTAGATCCAGCTAGACCCCAGGTGACAATATCTCCTTATCATCATTCAGGCTGGAAAAATGATTTACTGTGACTTTTCTTTGTAGAGGACTTGTGAGGCTACATTTCTTTCTGTTATTCTTCCATCTTGGTACAACCTCTCTCAGCTCACAAAACACAATCCTCCTAAACATTAAAGAGACAACATAAAAATGCTTTCTACTGATATGAAATGTACTGTACACTCCAGTAATTTTATCGATTGTTAAAACAAAGGAGGGATGTGCATTTTAACTTTAATGTTGTTTCTAATAGAAACATTTTTGCTATATATTAGGATCAGACTCTCAACTTCTGTTCACTCCCCAAATCTACTTTTTTGAAGCTCTGACCTTCAATTAGTCTTCAAATCAACAATTTGGTAATGAGGGTGGGGATAAACTCCAGGAACAATTCCTAACCTGAATATGTGAGTATCTAAAAATTATGCCTCATAGACATATTGCTAGGCTTTTAGTGCAAGACAATGGAAAAGGCAGTAAGGAAGAGAACAATTGCTAGTTCCTCTCGAATCCCCAGAGTCTTATGCAGAAATTCAGATTTTGGCACACGATTCAATGTGCCTGAAGAAATCCCAGTTTTAATTTCTGGAACGACAAATATTTAACTAGGGGAAGTGAGGATTAGGGGAGTTTCATGATCAATTTCATGATCTCAATCAATCCAATGATATCAATCTTATTAGTGTCCTGGCTGCTGCTGTCAATTGGACTAGGAAAGTCCATTCTCAAGATCTCTTCTTGGGTTGCACAGGCAAGCCATATAACTCCCATTTATTTTTGTCCTAAGTCAACCATTACTGGATCCTGAAGGGAGGGGAGGAACTATTCAAGTACCATTGCTCCAACCATTCCTGTACATACAACACAAGTTTACTCTGGTCTCTTGCTCTCCTTTATAGGCCAGTTGTTCTCATGAATGAAGCCTTATTGAATTGATCAAAATGGTGGTGCCTTTTGGGAGATGAGTTTGGCCTCTTGGATCTCAGCCAGCCAACCATTTGGGGAAAACCCCAGTTCCTTAACCTTAATCAGGACCCCATTTCCTGTTCTCTCAACACAATGCTATTTGGCACACCTATATTTTCTAAAGAAACTATTAGAATCTCCTTCCTGTTCTACTTACTCCTATTTAAAGTCTCTATATAGACTTACTCCTACTTAGAGTCTCCATATAGTTCATACCTTAAAACTTTATCAAATAAATTAGGAAGCTAATCACATTGATTATGAAACTCCCTTAATCAACCCTTCTTTTTTTTTCACTTGCAGCCCCTCCTTTTTTAGTAAAACTTTTTATTTTCAAAACATATGTATGGATAATTTTTCAACACTGACCCTTAGAAAACCTTATGTTTCAAATTTTCCCTTCCTTTCCCCCACCCCCTTCCCTGGATGGCAAGTAATCCAATATATGTTAAACATAATCAACCCTTCTTACACAAGTGTTATTTCCATTTTACAAATGAGAAAATGAGGTTATATTAGAAGTTGGATTAGAAATGGGACAAATTCAGATTTGTTCAGATCTTTCTCCACTGTACCACCCAGAATGAAAACTTAGGCTGGAAAGTCAAATGCATACATAGTAGTGAATTGTATTACTATCATATATGAGGACCAGCTTAATAAAGTTCAAAGAAATTCATGATTTCAGGGTGATTCAATTTTTACCCAAAGACTATCTACTGAATC
This sequence comes from Myrmecobius fasciatus, assembly GCA_023553655.1. Classification (NCBI taxonomy): domain Eukaryota; kingdom Metazoa; phylum Chordata; class Mammalia; order Dasyuromorphia; family Myrmecobiidae; genus Myrmecobius; species Myrmecobius fasciatus. The sequence continues at coordinate 25,636 of JAJPUD010006629.1, read as the reverse complement.
ATAAAACAGCTGTGATATGCATCAGTGAAGGGATTTAGGGAAGCTCTTCCTGGTCAGTTCCTGGGAATGAGTAATCATTTTTGACTCAACAAGGATGATTTACCTTCTGCTGTCGCAGATCCCTAAGACAGAAGAGAAGTAATTGCTTTTGGAGGCTAACAGTATTCCTTTATTAGTCATTCATACCAATGAAATGATGGGTTTTTTAAGCATTAAAGTTTTACAAAGTGCTCCCCTTAAGAGCCCTCAGAGTTCTGAATGGGAAGTACCCTAGTTTGCAGCCCTCTGAGCTCTGAATGGTAAGTACTCTAATTTGCAGAGGAGGAAACCGAAATTCAGAGAAGGTTACCTGGTCCAGGGCCACATAGGGAGCATCAGAGCAAGGACGCGAATCCAAGCTTTAACTTGTTGCTTTTCCCATATAATGTGTTGTCTGTGAGGTAGAGTGAGGATGCTATTGAATTTGCCTTTCTCTTTGGAACAAGAACATTCTTCAGACATCCTTCAGACCAGACATGGGGTTCATGCCTTCAGAAGTGAAGGATTCCACACCCTACTTCCTTGAGAATGTAATAAAAAGGGGGAAGCTCTTCCCAGTAAATCCCTAATAACAATCCTTCCTGATCCAACAATGACAAACAAGCTTTGTAAGGGCCCCAGGGGAAAACAGAAGTAAATACTTTCTGAGGCTAAGGGTATTCTTTTGTTAAAACTGGCCTAGTTTTAGCTGTGGGCAGAAGGCCTCCATGAATGGACACATTTGTGTAAAAAGCCAGGCACTCCTTGTGTAGTTCTGAAGCCCTGGCTGGGCAAAGTGGGTTTTGCTGGTATAGGTGCAGCCAAATGAGTCACCTGGCTCCTGCTTTAATGGTTTCACTGACACCTGACTGAACTTTTTCTTTCTTTTTTTTTTTTACAAGCCAGTCTAAGTGAGACACAAACTCTAAGAACTCAAATCCTTTTCCAGAGAGACACTCATTTCTTGACACTGACACCTCCCACCCCAGATCCCACCCAAACAGTACATTCCATTCGAGATACAAGGGAACAATTGTAGTTAGACCCAGAGTTTAGAAATAAGTAACATTCATGAAATCTAGAATCCACAGAAAATAGACATAAAAGGAGATTTTTGAAATACCCTGAAATTCCAGACGATCAACCACATGAAAAGAACATGGAGCTCGTCAAAGCAGGATGTGTGCCAACAGTTACTATAACTGGGAGGCAATAGTGACTTTCCTTTTTCTTCACCATCAACGAGAGTAGAATTTTCTTTTGAGCACCCTCCTCTCTCTGGCAAATTATCCCTATTCCTAAGCAGGTCAATCTCTCTTTTATAATTTGCATATTGTCATGAGGCTGTTAGTTTTTATTTAGTGACTTGGCTCAATATATATTGATTAATTGATCAGTCTAGGAAATGGGTTTCCCTTCTTGTTTGGGGTGAGGGAAATGAGGCAAGCAATTGGATTTGATCATTTTGACATCCCTGGGGGCTAGAATGTTTCATTATAGTCAGATGAAGTGTGTACACTTAGAACCATCTTGGGGCCTGGATTCTGAATTTTTTTTATTGCAGGTCTCTCCAATAACCCCTTTGGTTGTACTTCACAGATATGCCCAACACAATGCCCATTTCCAAAAGGAAATGTTGATTACTGGGGCTCAAAAGCTGGATAATTGGGGTTTTTCACTAGTTTCCAGCTCTTACATATCACCCCCAAATTGGGGCACATCAAACAAGGACAATAATATAAAGTACTGTGTTTCTAGAGCACTTGCATCAATAGGCTCTAAGATATGTTATGTTACTTTTGTTCTTCATAGTACAGGTCTCAATTGACATCCTCTTCTAATACGAAATTATAATGTGGGGATTAACCCTGGCTCTCAAAGGCTATGCCTTCAGAGGCAAGATCTGGCAGGTTCTATCATCCTGGAAAGATGTGAGGGCTCTTTGTCACATAAGGAACAGTCTAACCAAATCCTAGAAAGGTTGGCCACTTTTGGATCATAGAAATTCAAGAAATTTTACTGGGGTTGTGAGGAAATATAGACTTCTTGCAGTAGAAACTCAACTGCCAAAGAAGTTACAGACACTTGAAATATTAAAATTAATAACAAAAGTAAGGAATTGTTTCTCTTTCCTGGAGTCAGGAAAATTGGCACCAAAAAATACAGAATGTATGACAATACTATTCAGACTGTACACAAATAGGTCACCTAGGGAACCTAGGGAAAAGAGGAATTTCCTATCATAGAAGACTTCAATAATAGGATCAATATCCTTCTAATGGGCTATGGGTTAAATGACTTCTGGAAGTCTTTCTCAACTGTGGGATTCAGAATCCTATCCAGAGGAAAGATGTTTCTTGTCGTTGTTGGGTCATTTAAGTCCTCTGCAACTCTTTGTGATATCTTTTGGGGTTTTCTTGGCAAAAGTATAGAAATAATTTGCCACTTTCTTCTCCGGTTCATTTTACTGATGAGGAAACTGAGATAAACATGGTTAAATGATTTACCCAGGGTCACACACATGAGTTGTCTAAGTCTGGATTTGAACTCAGAACCTTCTGACTCCAGGCCCAGTGCTCTTTTCACTTTCTCACCTAGTTGCCCTAGAGGGAGGGTAAATCTATATTTTTGTTAGCAATACCTGTAGAAATTACTTTACAGGCCTGTTGCAAAAATAAAATGATGCATGCAAATCATACATACATACATATATGTATATACACATAATACATGTAAATCACTTGATAAACCTATTATTACTATTGTTATTATTATTGTTCTCTAATTTGGTGGAGTTCAGGTAGAAATGGTCCAGAGACAGACTGCAATGAGGCTCGTAGGTTTAATGATCTCCAGATTATTACATGAATGGTTAGAATGACTGCTTTTTGAAATCAAATGTTAGCTCATTGTCTGGAAGCTTACTGAATGCATCTCTGACACAACTCTAGGAAAAGTAAGGAAGACAAGTATAATATACATTTTATATTCTTCCTCCTCATTTTTTCTTCTACTAAGTCTCTGTATTTTAAAAGTTTTTCATTCCATTTTAATTCATTTTAAAAGCTTGGAGAAGGGGCAGCTAGGTGGCGTAGTGGATAGAGCACCAGCCCTGAAGTCAGCAGGACCTGGGTTCAAATCTGGTCTCAGACACTTAACATTCCCTAGCTGTGTGACCCTGGGCAAGTCACTTAACCTCAATTGCCTCAGGAAAAAAAAAAGCTTGGAGAAGATGAGTATTCTATATGGCAGCAGTTACAAAAACAGTGTTCTTAAATTTTTATGGATAAATATTCTCAGGAGATTATGAGAAATACTTTTGCCTATTCAGCAATTTATTTGATGCATTCTCAAAGATATTGTGAAGTCTATTTTTTGTAATACAGGGATTTGTCACCTTTTAGTTAATGAAAGAGAATGAACTTCTACTGTATAGTTATGGTCATTAGGTCATATCTTATTGGTTATTTTATAAGTAATAAATTTTTGCAAGCTGCAGTGACATTTTTAATAGTTTATTTTTTCAATTAACAAGCATTTAAAAATATTCATCTGTCCTTCCTATCCTTTCCACTTTTAGGGTTTTCAAAATAAAACAAAAAAACCCCATAAATAAAATCTATAATACAGTCACAGAATCTAGCAAAACAAATTCCCAGATTAACTATGTTTGAAAGTATATAATAACAGTAACAACTAGCACTTGCAAAATGCTTTAAGATTTATAAAGTACTTTACAAGTATTATCCTCATAACAACCTTAGGAAGTATATGCTATAATTATCCCCAATTTGCAAATGAAGAAACTGAGGCAGACAGAGGTTAAGTGACCTGCCCAGGATCACACTGCTAGTGTCTAGGGCAGGATTTGCACTCAGGTCTTGCTCACTCATGGTCTTGTATTTTAATCACTGTGCCATCAGGCAGTCTCATCACCACCTCTGTCATCAGGTAGTGGTGTGTTTCATTTTCATTCTTTTGGCCTCCTGGTTTATCATTGCATTAATCAAAGTTTTGTGGAGTGAGTCATTTACTTTTTTTTTTTTTAATAGTCAACAAATAAGCACAGTGGGATGCTATATTCTTTGGACATTTCAGTCACTTGTATGACTATGAAGATATGGCTTACTAAAGAGTGTCATTTTCAAAAATATGTCTATTTACTGCCCATTTGTTACGTGTGTACATGATGCTAAAAAAGATTTTGTTTGCAAGGAAAATAGGTTTAAGGCTCAGCATTTATTTATTTATTTATTTAGCTGAGGCAATCAGGGTTAAGTGACTTGCCCAGGGTCACACAGCTAGGGAATGTTAAGTGTCTGAGGTTACATTTGAACTCAGGTCCTCCCAACTTCAGGGCTGGTGCTCTATCCACTGCGCCACCTAGCTGCCTGGCTCAGTAATTATTGATACAATTTCTTGGTTCTTTTTTTGATTAACAATAATGCCTATGATTTTCAGGGCATTTTGTACTTTTCCATTTTCTTTAAAAAGAGGCTCATCAATGTGCTCACAATTGTGCTGCCCATAGCACAGAGCCCCTCCATGTGCTGCTGCTCTGGTCCAGCCAATAATCTCCTCTGTTTTAACTCTTTCATGAAACACACAGGAGACTGAAATGCTGGAGTCTAACTGTAGTGCCTCCATATTAATGGTAAATTAATTGGTTATAATAATTCTGTCTTATCTGTTCTTTATCTTCCAAATTCAATCTTTAAGTGCTTTCAGAAGGACCTGGATTAACTGGATCAGTTGACAAGCTTTGTATCAGTTCCTTTTTCCTTCCATTATTATTGCTTTTTTATGAAATGAAATTGTGTGTGATTTTTTACCATCCTTCTACCTAAGATTTTGTTTTTATATTCTGAATTGCTTTTGCTTTCCTCTTCCATATCTTACTGCTTAGCAAGAAAATAAAATGTTTTCTCATTAAAGTAATTTCTAGGCAGACTGGCGAAACCTCTGGACTGCTTCTCAAGATAATATTTTAAAATACATAAAATAAAAAATAGGACTATAAAGGATACAAATTATATTGGAATAAAGGCATAACCTTTTCCTATGCAAGTCCATGGATTCCCTGTAATTTATTTATAAAACTCCAGGGTCATCGACCTTCAACAACCCTGTTTTGGACTGCTGTACAGTTGTTTACATGAGCTAAAATTCCTCAGGAAATGATGATAGTCTGTGTGAATGTCTGTTCTTTAACAAGTGTCAGTAGTTTGTATAAGCAAGATTGCTGCTGGTTTAATTATACACCACATCTTCTCATTTTCATTCTTTCTTCATTTGAGTATGGATTTTGATCTTTGTCCTAACAAGCCGATGGTTTCACTATACACAGAAAGCTGATTCAGAAGTAATTTCCACATCAGTAGCCAGCTGTTTCTTGTTTCTTAAGATACAAATGATGTCATTTTTGTGATGTTTTTTGTTGTTTGTCATATGTAGTGCTATCTTTCAGAAGAATTTATTCATGATATATGTGTCAGGTTTGGTACAATAAGTAAACCGTTCTCTCTTTTCTTACTCTTTAGATATATTTTCAGCATACTTTTTGTCCCCTTCCCTGTTTTTAAGTTGGTTGTATTAAAAGCACATATTAATTCAATTAGGAAGGTCTCATCAAGTTCCTTATAGAATTTCTATACCTCTTCATCCTTTCTAACAGATGTCAACACATAAGTTTTGATCATCTTTATGGCTATCCTTTTTTTTTAAATCAACACTCATTTGTATAATAAACTTATTTTATGCTCCTCAGAAGCACTGTAACGTGATGGCCAGACATCCCACACAACACTTCTTATTGCTTTTGGACACTTAATAAACCAATGCCTTCCTTTATTTGCCTCTTCCTGGAAGACTTACGAGCTGTGTTTCCATTTAACAGCACTTTTTAAGTCTTCTGCTTTCATTTATACCTGGCTGCTGATCAAAGGACAGGGACCTTACATTCAAAGTACCAAGAATTAAACTAGTGTTAACAACCTAAAAATGTGCTGCCTCTTTTTATAGAATTCTTCTGCTGTGATTGCAAAAGCAAGGTTGGTCCTTCTGCCATTTTGCATTTTTCTTCATTCATGTAACTGAAAAATTCAATCCCAAGCGGATTTATTAGTGATGATGAACTTCTTCAGTTAGCTAGACTCGTTCTCAGACAGTCAATACGTAACTGAGAGGAGTCTTTCCAGCTCAGTAGAAACTACTGCTGTCATTACCTTGCAGAGTCCAGAATCACTACCAGAGTACGAAGGGGCATCAGACCAGGATATTGTGCAGAAACAGCTTATTTGGCTCTTTGACTAGTCACTTTGCTCATTCTTTATTGGTAACATGCAGCCTCCTTTCCTAAGTCTTAGCTGCTCTGACTTGCTTTTTGTGGTACAACCTGTACCCCACTCAGGTGTGACCCTTCCCAAGCTGAGGGGCTTCCCCTGGTTCTACTCACCACAAAAGGCAGAATGCACTCATGCTGACTCTGAACCACATACATGCTGAACAAGGGCAGGCGGCTAGGGCCTTCCAGGCCGCAGACGAGAGAGAAGAAGTTCTGGAGAGCCTTGCAGACGTTGGAGCAGACCCTGGCCCAGGAAGGGCATGCAGCATCCACAATGAGAAGGCGGGGAGGCTGCTGCCACATGTGCCCTTGGCTAGCAATATGTCCCTGATGCATGGTGATCAGCCCAGAGGTGTAACTGATGCTGTTTCAGGATGTCTGCCTGAAGGGAAGAAAAGAGAAGTCTCCAGTTTCCAGAAGATAATAAAATAATAAGAGTAACAAAAATTTAGTTATTAACACTTACTTAACAATGCTTACCATGTTCCAGGCACGTGCTAAATGCTTTACACACTCATTATCTCATTTGATCCTCACTACAACCCTGGGAGGGAAGTGCTATTATTATCCTCATTTTTAACAGATGGGGAAACTGAAGTGGATTTTTTTTAATGACTTGCCTGATCAAGTAAATATCTATTTTCTATACACATATAATTTTTATATATTTATATTTTATAATTATAATATAAATATGTAAATATTTATATTTTATAATTATAACATAAATATGTAAATATTTATATTTTACTATATATATTATACATTTTATATCTATATCTAGATCTATAAAATTTATTTTGACTAGGCAAGTCAAGTAAATATCTGAAGCTGGATTCTTGATTCCAAGCTCAGCACTCTATCCACCACATCACCTAGGCTCTTTCCCCTCCCCCCTTACCCAGAAAATAGAAAAATTGGCAATATACACAGATGTAAAGGCCTAATCCCAGGATATTTAAATACTTTTAGGGGCTGTCCAATCTTAACCATTCAACAAACTTTTTGTTTTTAAGTTCTTTTTGTTTTAAGTTCTTTTTGTACAAGTTCCCTGAGAGACCATCCAAGAAGTAACCTGCCTAGGCTGAATAGTTCGATTGATACCTGCTTTCTCACCTGGGGGTCTGAGAATCTGAAAGTTGGAGAGGACAATGAAAGAACTTGGGTTTTCCTTCCCATTTTGTGTTAGAGGCAAAGGTGAGGGAGTGCAGTTTCTAAGGGGAAGATGAATTCTTGGAGAACTGAGTCTGAGAGATAAATGTGAAATGCAAACTTTGAGTGGAAGTCTTGTGGTGAACTGGGAGAATATGAAAAAGACATGGTTAAGAGCTGCACAGGAGGGGCAGGCAAGGAAGGGCTGTGATCTGTATCACTGTGAAAAATAAACTATTAATGTCACACTGACTTTTAGGAGTTAGGGAGGCAAGCAGTGGATGGAGCACCAGCTCTAGAATCAGGAGGACCTGAGTTCAAATATGGCTTTAGACACTAGCTGTGTGACTCTGGGCAAGTCACTTTATCTTGACTGCCCCTCCCCCTCTCAAAAAGAGATTTCTTAGGCACAAATGTCAGAAACAATTTTATTTATTTTACCATTAGTCTAATTAGTCTAGATGAGGAGAAAATGTCATAGTTCTCTCGTGAATTTTTTTCTTTTTTTGCACTTAATAGTATTTTATTTTTATCCAATGATTTTCAAAAGTCATTTTTGTAAGATTTTGCACTCCAAATTTTTCTCTCTCCTTCCTTTCCCTCCCATCTCCCCAAGATAGCAAGTAATCTAATATGGATTATATATGGACAATCATATTAAATGTTTTCATATTAGTTGCATTGTGAAAGAAGAATCAGAATAAAAGGGAAACACCATGGGAAAGAAAAAAAGTTTAAAAAGTGAAAATAGGATATTTTTATCTTCATTCAGACTTCATAGTTCTTTCTCTTTTCCCATGATTTCTGACATATCTCTATCTCTGAAATAATCTGAGGTAACTTTTATCGGAATCCTGAACAAGCAAAAGATGTGAATATACAGTTTTGGAGTTAACATTTATTCCAAATGACAGTCACTACTCAGTTCCTTCTTTGACCACTCCCCTTCAATCTTTCTCAGAAGAAAACAAAGTGATCTCCTTCCTGCAATCAATATCTTAGTGCTTTCTCGGTGGAGAAAGCTGCACCAATAACATCAATCACTTCAGCAGTGTAGAACATTGCCCCAAAATGGATTAATTGTTGCTCAATTACTTCAGGAGGTTGAAGATGGCAACATTCTTTTTTTCCCCTTCTCAATACTATTTTATTTTCCCAACCACATGTAAAGACAGTTTTCAGCATTCATTTTTGTAAAATTTTGAGTTCCAATTTTTTTTCCCTCCCTTCCCCTCCTTCCCCAGCAATCTGATACAGGTTATTCAGGTACAATCATTTTAATCACATTTCCATATTAGTCATGTTGTGAAAGAAAAATCAGAACAAAGGGGAAAACCACAAGAAAGAAAAAGCAGAGAGGAAAAAAAAGTGAAAATAGTATGTTTCGATCTGCTTTCAATCTCCACAATTCTCTTTGAATGTGGATGGCATTTTCCATCTCAAGTCCATCGGAATTATCTTAGATCACAGTACTACTGAGAAGAGCTAAGTCTATCATAGTTGATCATCACACAATCTGATACTGTTTACAGGAGTCTCCTGGTTCTGCTCACTTCACTCACTGAAAGTCTTTCCAGGCTTTTCTGACATCAGCCTTGCTCATCATTTCTTAGAGAACAATATTCCATGACATTCATATACCACAACTCATTCAGCCATTCCCCAACTGATGGGCACCCATTCATTTTCCACCTTGCCACTACATAAAGGGCTGCTACAAACATTTTTGCACATGTGGGGCCTTTTCTTTTTTTTACAATCTCTTTGGGATACAGTCCCAGTAGTGAAACTGCTGGATCAAAGGGTGTGCACAGTTTGATAACTCCTTGATTCTTACTAAGACAAGTCTACTTTTTGTTCTTAGTTTTGGTTATCACACTTGATCTGTTTCCTTAACTTCAAACTGTGAAATCTGGCAAAGGTTTTTCTACCCCCCAAAAAAGATTATTTTTAGATATTTTCAGTTTTACTAAAAAACAGATTTTTAACAGGCTTTATCATACTCCCTCTATCCCTAAGTGATCCTAGGCAAGTCACTTAATTTCTGTTTGCCTCATTTTTTCAACTGTGAAATAAGGATAGGAATAGTGAGAATACTTACCTCCCAGGGTTGTTGTGAGGATCAAATGAAACAATACTGATAAAGTGCTTAGCAAATTGCCAGTAGACACTATGCAAATTCTTTGTTTCCTTCCTTCCTTTCCCTCAGGACTTTTATCTTTTTTCTTTATATCAAATTGTCTTCATGGAAAATCTCATTTCCTCTCAAGGACTTAATTATCAATCACCTCTATGTCCCTGACTCTCAATTGGACATATTAAATGAAGTCTAATCTCTCTCTTGAGTTTCATTCCCTCTTACATTTCTGTCTGCAGAATGTCTCTGACTAACATGTCTATCATTGAACTAGCATCTTCCCACCCTTAGCCTACCTCCCAGTGATGTCACCACCACACTCCTGGTCACCCAATCTTCCTTCTCTCTTGCCCTCTCTTGGACTCCATTCTATTCCCACAACATCTTTCACATCTGCCCTCTTCTCTCCACTCAAACTGGTTTAGATCTAGCCTTTTCTAGCTGACTCTAAGCCATCCAGTCTCCAAATCATTCTTCAAGAAGCTGCCAAACTCATTTTCTTAGTGCAAAATCTGACCATACTTCCATACTCAGATAGCTCTAGTGGATCCTTATGGCCCAGAGGACATAGACCCCTCAGTCTAGCATCTATAGCTCTCTGTCATGTGGCTCTAAGTTTCTGTTAGCCTTATTTCATATTACTCATTTTCAGACTATTTTGAGCCAAACTAGAATGACTAATTTTCCCTGACTTAGCACACTATCTCCCACCATCATGCATTTTTCTGCAGGTTGCTCTTATACCTCCAGTGGACTGCTGCCTCAGCTCTGTAGGCTACCTCCAGCCACTCTGTCTCCACTCAACCCCGCTCTGGTCATCATCCCTACTCTGTCCCCACTACAAAGCCAGACTGCATCTCTGGAACCAGTCTAAGCTTTAACAGGTCATCTCTGGCCTCTTCATGTGACAGATCTGACATACCCTCCCTTTCATGTGTTATATTCTCTCATTAAAATGTAACTTCTTTGAAATTAGGGGTTATCTTGTTTGGCTTTATCTAGATCTCCAGCAATTAGCAGCTTTCAAGCAAGGACACTGCAAATGCTTAGTAAATGCTCCCTCCATCTATTCAAAATATCTAATTACCATTCAGATTCTTTTCTTTTTCTTTAAGGCACAGTTCAGGTGATCCCTTAAAGCTAAAAGTAAGCGTTTCCTCTTCAAGTTTTCTTAGTTCATTTTGTCTTGATTTTTCTTTCCCCCCATCACATTCTACCACGTAGTAGATTTAGTTGTGTACATATTTTATCCTACCAGTAGAATTTAAGCTTCCTGAGTAGTATCATATTTTATTTTATTACCTACTACAGGTTCCTGTATATAGTTGGAAATTACTTTTCATTGATTTGAATCAACTGAAGGAAAGAGAGAAGGAAAATAGGGAACCTGGGGCAAACAAAACCAATTTAAAGAAATTCAGCTGATTTGGTAGGAGGGAGATGCCTCACTCTAAAAAGACTTTCAGTTCATAAGGAAACTGCCCATCATACTGGGCCCATAATTTACTCAAGGTGGTTGTTAATACTTCCCTTTTATTTGGGTTCCAGGTATAAACAAGAAAAAAAATACTTTTTTGAGGGGGGGCAGGGGTCTCTAACCAATTGATTGGGAGAGTGGACATAAATATTCTGGGATATGTAGATTTCTTCATTATAAATATAATTCTAATTTATCAGCTAACCTTGATCTAGTTTCTTTAGCAAGAATTCATTCTCAAGGATGTGATAACTCCAGAAAGAAGTGATAAAATAACGCTCCTCTACTTGTAAAACTGAAGAGCAGAGCCTTGACTTGTGGTGACTCCCACCAAGGAAATACAACCCTTCAAGGCTCAGTTAAATTGAATCTCTTTATAATTAATATCTTCTTAACTGTAATATCTACATTTTTTTCCATCAATATTCTCATAAGAGCATTTTGGCCCATCAGGTTAACCAACAGGCTAGCAAGAAATAAGATTAAAATATGAGATATAATAAAGAAAGTTGTATATTGCAAATTTTGGGAATAATCTCTGTATACTGTTAAATTATTCTGGCTGAAGTTGTTGCACTGTTTACTTTTGCTTGTCTGTCCCTTGGTTGAGCTCAATTATGTATCTAATTAGGTAAATGATCATACAAGCAGATCACCGACATGATACCATGAGGCTTCCTGACTGACAATATTGAAAGAGTAGATCAATATATCAGCTCTTGCAAGTCCCAAAAGTTGAATCCCAAATTGAGGTTGGTTATGTTTAGGAAAAAAATTATTATTTATCTAGGGTTGATTGGGGGAGAGCAAACCTATTAGCTTCACTCCTACCAATTGAAAGCATTAAGTGGGTAACTTTAGTCCAGAAAAATTGAAAAAGTTTAGATGACTATGTGGGATGAAGATTGTTTCTTACATACATCTGCCTGGTTATATTATTTCTGTGCCTTTTCCTTGTTAATACTTTAGTCCTCCTTTCTCTTGTTAACAAACCCTAATAAATGAACACTTGTGGAGCTGGAGTTCTTAGCAGTCAGGAGTAGGAGTGTTAAATAGGAAACAAGATGTGGAGAGGGTAGCAGCATCAGAGACAAGGAGACAGGTAGAAGGCGGGATTTAAATGAGGCAGAATTCTGAATTCAAGGAGCCAGGAATGGCTTAGAAGCATAGTCCCCTTGAGCTGGTTGTGTTCAGAGATCAGAATAGGCTTAGTCAAAGGGTCAAGGTGAAGGACTCTGGAAACGGTGAAATCTTTTTAAGAACATTCTGACAGTACAATACAAAAGTATATCCTTTCCCCAGTAATCCTATTAATGGGACAAACTGTATACTTGCACAATATTATCAAAAAGAAAAAAAGTTTTTTATTCAAAGACAGCATTATTTCTCATTGTAAAAACTATAAACCCTTCATTTCTGTGGTTTCCCGATTAATGAGATACAGTCTGCAGGTTTCTAATTCTATTTTTACCTTCCAAGCTAATTTCAGCCCTTAGTTTCTATTCCTTCTTTCTATCATTATAGTTATTTAACTTTTCATGAGTCTGGATCACTTTTTTTTGTAGGCTTTCATTGCTAAAGAATTCATCACTAAGTGCACAGCCCACTGAAGAGCAGCTTTTCCAAACTTAGCAACATTGGTCCTTGGAAAACAAATATAGTGGACTGGATGACAGTCCTTGGTATATATTTCTTTTGGGAAGTTGTGCTGTGCTTTTAATTAAGCCAAGCTTCTCTCTAACATAAATGCTTGTCTTTTAAAAAGCCAAACAAATCACTAGTATTTCTCTTCTTTGATGAGAAATGGCTGTAAAATATGGAATTCTAATCTCCTTCCCTCATTATACATTTATTAAATATCTACTATGTGCAAATACAAAGACAAAAATGAAAATAGTTCTTGCCCTTAAGAAGCTTATATTTCATTGGAAGAAAACAACATGTATATAGAAAATTAAATGCAAAATGTATGTAATTTCAGGCAGGACACTAGCAATGGAGGGGTGTGTGTGTTTGTGAAGGAAGCTATTAAATAAATCAGAGATTTGGAATGACTTCAACAAACACATAGAAGAGAGCCTGTGTAAAGGCATAGAAATGGTAGAGAGAATATTATGTAAGGGAACAGCAAATGAATCCATTTTGGAACATTAAGTGTATGTAGCAAGATAAGGTGCAGTAAGTCTGGAAGAGCAGACAGGAGCCACAGTGTGAAAACTTTTACATGCCTTTAAAGATTCCCAGCATGGTGAGTGGGTTCCTTGTGAAAGATTCATGGGAGCACATGAACAAAAGTTTCCCAGAATGAACAGGCATGATGGTTTGCCTCTGTGTTTTTGGAGGAGTACCCACATTAATGAGATAAATCAAAGATCCATCAAAGTTTTGAAGTATAAGATACAAAAAAAGCAGATTTAGCTCCCAAAGTAGACTATAAGCTCCATGTGGGCAAGACCCAGATATTAACCTTCTTTGTATCTGCCAAAACTCACACAAGCCTGCACATACAGTGAATACTCTGCAATATTTATAGTTAAAAGAATGTTGCAAAAGCAGCACCAACCTGCATATCAAACCAAAAGGATTAGGGGTGATGTCCCCTATTCCCAGACCTGCCATGGATATCTGGGATAGCTGGCTCCTTGAGCTAAATTTCTTATGAATCATCATCTACATAATGGAGTGAGATATAATGTGCTGATTATCACTGATAAAGATATTCCATTTCCTCACTGTCAGCAGGAAATGTACTTTCTGTTGTGTTTCCAATAGCTGGGAAAGAGGTATACTCATCCAGCTATTGGTTCTTATACTTTTTTTTTTGTATCACAGTCCCCTTTGGTCATCTGGAAAAGCCCATGAACCCTTCTTAGGATGTTCTGAAATGCATAAAATAAATCACATATGATTACCAAGAAAATCAATTATATTGAAATATCATCATCAAATTTTTTTTTAAAAGTTAATGGGTCTCAGATTACAGATAATGATCTATACTCTTTCATTTAGTCCTTCTATGGTCAGGAGAGTGGAATATGGGAGGGTTGGGAGAAAAAGAGGAATTACCCAGGGTCACATAGCTTTCATTGCCAGAAAGCAACACGAGTGGGAAATAAGCAATTTCAACTTTGGGTGGATGTTTAAGGGTGTAAGAAAGAAGTCAGCCTGCTAATGAACAGCAAAAGGAAGTGGCGGATTGCTAGGAAGACATTGTATTGAAAAGGTTTGAGCATGATAGGAGAATCAGCAGCTAGGGGGAGTTGTGTCTTATTTGACATGAGCACTAAGAGGCAGGTGTGAGATAATCTGGAGACCCATTAAATCATGGCAGAGCTGAACTGGTGTCAATTCCACAAAGATGCATGTTTGGAGGAAGAAGGGATGCCCTGGGTAATCACACATTCACAAAGTGCCAGCTGGGTGCTAGGGAGTTATTCAGTTTGTGGCAATGGAGCGAGTGAAACTAAGAAGCTCATAAACAGGGACTGATCCTGCAGTCTTATCAGCATCATACTCAATGGAACTGAACTAGACTAACCACCCCCAGCTTTCAGCCCTAAAACGGGGAGGCTCACATGTAAAGTACTTTGCCAGCCTTAGAGCACATAGGTGCTGGTTATTGTTGTTGTTTTGTTAGTCTATAGTCTCCACATCTCCAGTCCAGAGATGATGTTATTCTCCAAGTCATCACTACACTCCTGGAGAGTGTATTTATACAAAAATATGGGGATGAGCTGGTTAGTGTTTGACAACTGGGCTTTCTGGTTGGAAAAATATGAATACATATTTTTAAGCTTACTCTGCATTATTAATACTTTAAGTCTAGACAATTAAGAAAATAAAAAATCTTCATGCCCTGATTTGTAGCAGATGCTAATTTCTGAGGTATAAATGCTCACACTGATAATTTAACAATCAGCTTGATTAGTTAGAGCTGGCTCCAGCACATCCTTGAGAGACAGTAAATAGAAATGCAAGATCACCAGTAATATAGTCCTGGACTGACAGGCCTGAATCCATTCTTACTCCAACATAGTTTCTCTTTCAAGATCCAATACAGGTGGAAAATGGACAAAAGGGAACCTCATCAGATACTTCCTCATGATTTGAAATGGAGCACTCATCAACAGTGTGGACATAATCATGAGGAGGTCAATACAATAAACTCAGGACTGCTATAAAACAACCTCATCAAGGGCAGTGGAAAAGGCCAGGATGGCAGGCAACAGTTGGAGCTGGCATGCAAATTAGGCCAGATTTGTGGTGGAAAGAGCACTGGACTCTGAGTCAGAAGAGCTGCTTTTGATTCTCAGTTCTGATACTATGTGACTCAAGACAGATCCCAATCTCTCAGTGTCCTAGAGTCATCTGTAAAATAGGAATCCCTCACATAAAGGTTGGTCTGTGAAGAGTGCTTTATAAAACTTAAAAGAGCTTTACCAAAATGAGCAATTTCATACACAGGCACTCCACAAAAAATTTGGGGGTCATAAAAATGGAAAATCCAAAAATTCTGGTCTTCTCGGGACTTTGATTCAGGATATATATTCTCACTCTTTGGGAGTGCTGCCTAATTCCTGGTCTCTATATTTATGTTTATTATTTATATTTCTTTATAGACTTTTCTTCCCTTTAGCCTATTCCATCTCTAAAAATCCAGCAGCTCTTACACAGTACTAGGATCTAGGTTGTCAAGAAGGGGGGTGTTTGTTCTGATGTAGAATCTGGAGGGAAGGGAGTTGATGATTTTTCAGTTCCAAACTGTTCAATTTAGTTAGGCTGTTAATGCTCTTCATTTGGTCCTTGAAATAGCAAGTGGATAGAGCATAGGACTTGGGAGTTCAAATCCAGCCTCAGATAGTTATTCATTGTGTGGTACTAGAAATTACTTAACCTGTCTACATCAGTTTTCTCTACTATAAAATGGGGATAATATAGCAACTGTCTCCAAAGGTTGTTTTGAAGATCAAATGAGATCTTTGTAAAACACTTAACATAGTGCCTGGCATGTAGTAGGTGCTTAATCAATGCTTGTTTCCTTCTATCCTTACCATGCAAAATCTCAGAAAGGTCACAATTTCAAATGTTCCAAAATCTTGTTAGCAGATCATAGCAAAAGATGTGTTTGAAAGAAATAGTTTAAAAGACACCACCAAGGATGTCAATTAGCCATAAGGACCAGAAGAGAGAAATCCCCAAAATGAGACAATGAGTTGTTCAAGCAAATAAGGACATGAAGCATTTTGTAAAGACCTGTGGAGTTTGCTATGTTTAGTTTTCCCTAATCACCAAGTGTTACACAAAATTCAAGTTGGTCCACATCACAGAGGAGAAAGTGAAAGGCCTAGAGGAACAGATCTCTACCCTTTGGGTTATCAAGAAAGATAAAGTGCTCCTGAAAGAACAGGAAGAAGTGCTTCAAGGAAGAAACAAAGCAGAGGGGAATTCCATCTCTGGGGGACTGAATAAGAGAATGGGCAAAAAAGTGGCAGGTATGAGGTTCTTTCTGTAAGCAAGGGGAGCATCTGAGGCATCCAAGAAACCACAGGTACCCAAAGCTAGCAACTATTGGATGATGGAGGACATCCAGTAAGAGCTGGAGGAAGGAGAGATGACTAGAGATCATTGATGATTACCTCTTGAGGGGTAATCATGTAGTTCCGTGTCAATCTAACACAAACAGCCTCAAGTTCTGCGGTCTGGAAAATAACAGACAATTTCTGAGACTTGTCAAACCTGATTGTATCAAACCACTTCTGGTGATTCATTCGGAGATAAATACCACCACCAGCAGAACTGTGAAGGCTTTATGGGGATGGCTGGTATTTTCTCCATTACTAATGTTTAGAAGAGAAAATCAGACTAAGAAGTTGAAGTTAGTTATCATAATATTGTCTGAAAATGGGATTTAGATTGCTGGCTCACAGCTAAAAATACTTGGCCAAGAATGGAGTGCACCCAACAAGGGTCAGTAAGAATATATTTTTCTTTTTCTTTTTTTTTCTTTATTAAAGCTTTTTATTTTTCAAAACATATGACAATTCTTCAACATTAGCAAAACCCAGGGTTCCAATTTTCTCTCCTTCCCCCCACACCCTCCCCTAGATGGCAAGTAGTCCAATACATGTTAAACATGGTAGAAATATATATTAAATCCAATATATAATACATCTTTATCCTCCTCCACAGATCTGAGAGGTAAAGTATCCTATGCTCTTCATTTGTTTATAATATCAAAGAATATATTTTTCTCCTGGAGTTTACAAATATAACCAAGAGTATTTGAAACTGAAAAGAAAAAGGGAGGAAGAAAATTGTCCACGTAAATCTGCCAAATCAGGTACTAAACAAAGTTGCAGGTACACATTAAGAAACCGAATAGTAGAAGAGAAGACTAGTAATTCATGAAAGATAACATCCAAGAAACAAGCTTACAATACAACCCATGGCTTCATATGTTTATACAGAAATGCACAAAGCATAGGTAATAGGAAGAATTACAGATTCTACCATAAGGAGACAACTCTGACATTGTGGGTTTATTGATAATGGATTACGACTCAATTGAAATATGGGCTGAAAGGACATAATTTATTCAAAAAAATCTTGAACATAGAAAAGAGCCAAGGCAGTATTGTAGATTATGAAGACATACTCATATAAGAAAGCTGATGAGGGAGGGGGAACGTTGTGAAGAGGTTTTGGATGATAAATGGAGGACTTTTCTATAGAATACTTAGAAACATCACATAATTGTAAAAATATGTATAAAAGAATTGCACATGTTTAATATATATTGGATTACTTGCCATCTAGGGGAGGAGATAGGGAGAAGGAGAGGAAAATTTTGGAACACATTTTGCAAGGTTCAATGTTGAAAAATTATCCATGCATATGCTTTGAAAATAAAAAGCTTTAATAAAATTTTAAAATAAAAATAAAAAAGAAATTTACTACAAACTCAGAATGCAAGAAAGCATGATCCTGTAGTGATAGAGGACCTTAAATATCTGTAATTCTGTTGGGGGGGGGGGTTATCTTTCTCTTTCAAAAGCAGAACAGCTGCAAACTGGTGACTTATTCCTTTCAAAATGAAGAGGAAGCACCAAAGGGAACTGCTATTCTGGATTTGAATCTGAATCTAATCACCAAGGAGAAACTAGTAGTTGAAGCAGAAACTATGGGAACCTGGAAGGATAGTGGCCATTTGATAATGAAGTTTGTGACAGATAAAAAACCAGGCATAATCTGACAAGCAAGTAAGCTTTTGAGAGAACCGATTTCAAAGTATTGAGAGAAATTACAGGTAAGGCCAAACAGTTGTTGATAAACTAGAATAATGGTTTGTATTCAATAAGATGAAATATAATAGATTCATGTAAAGTTCCATACTGAAGTTCAATCAAATGGGGAAGTAGTATCTGGACAACAGTTCCTGTGGAAAAAAAATTGGGGTTTCAGTGCAAGCTCAATACATTGAGATGGCAGTCAAAAAACTCTAATATTTTCCAGGCTGCAGGGAGAGCCTTTCGATTTCACACACAGCTCCATCAATCTATATAAGTATGTCTGACTTTATGAAATAGCTAGGTTGAAACAAAACACCTTTTCTATACTACTTTTGACATATTTAAAATGTGTATTAGTTATTAAATGTTCACCTATGTATAACTACAAAAATATTCTCATCTTTTCCATGAGAACAGTTCATTCTTTTCTTATCCCTGATTCTAAACTTAGTTAAGATCATTGATATGAAATGTTCTTAAGCAATCTAATCTTAATCTCCAATTTCCTAAACTACTACCTAAAATCTATCTCCTTGCATCTGATAGCTGATAAATTTCCCCTCTACATTATCCCATAAGAAAGGTGTCTGCTAAAGTAGTATTCCTGTGCTGAGTTTAAATATTTTGTTAAGGCTATCTTTTGAAGATTCTGAATGATAGGGCAGAGACCAAATTTTATTTCAGGTGAAATAATTCCTGCCTTGATAACAAATTCTCCACAAATAATACTCATTTTTCACAAAACTCACAGGAGTGAGCAAGAGTCCTTTTGGTTCTAGGTCACTGTCTCAGGTACAAGCCTCTCTGGGACAAACCAAGACTTAGGTCAAATGGTTTAGTAGCAGCCGTAAATGAGAGAAATGCTGCCTGAATTATGGCCATATTCAGCCTCTATGTCATTAGGTAGAGGACTGTCTTGAGAGAGGGGACAAAGAGGGTATATACTGGGCTAAGGGGGTGATTTACATTCTGTGGAATGCATTTCTCTGGCTCCTACGTTATCTCAGTGTCTGATAACAAATTATACTTACTGGCAGAATGCACCCTCTTTGTTAATAGGGACATTGCCAACACAGTACCAAGAACAGGGTCACACTCAAGTTCTCAATAAGCACTATAGAATAGACATGCTAACAGCTTACACTTATATAGCTCTTTAAAGTTTACAATACCATAAATGTAAATATATATGTATATATGAAATTTCATTTGATTTCCATGATTCTGTGACATAGGTGCTGCAAATATTATCATTTTCTCTTTTTGCAGGGAGAAAGTGACTAGTCCATAACCAAATAGCTAGTGAGTGGGAGAATGACATATTGAGGTCTCCTGATTCAAAATCCTAGGATTCTTACCATGGATCAAAATTCTTCACTAGTGCCTCTCATTAAGCTTGCATTTACCAGTCATTGTTAGCCATATGCCTACAAATACAATGTTCAAGATCTTTAAATGCGTCACTGTTCCCAGGCTGTGAAGGTTGGCAAAGGACCTCTGTCCATCTGGCAGGGATTTCCCTCCAAGCAGTCCAGCGTTTAGCTAATAGAGTGGACAAATGACCAGCACTTTAGTTGCTATTTTAAATAAGTAAACAACAGGGAAGAGATATCTAATTAGAACATACTGGAACATTTCAAATGAGACACTCCCCATAGCAAAGGCTAAGAATATCACAGTTGAAAAACAAAAGGCAAATGAGTGATAAGCCAGCAATATTAAGAATTAATTGTGAAAAATAAACTCCTAACAATGAATCCAATGTATTTACCAGCAAACACATGCCATTAATGCCTTTTCTGTCATACACACTCTCAGAAATTGTATAGGGCCAGCTCCCACATGGAATGCTGGGGCCAGGGTTGCAGCGGATTAAATAAAACTGTGGGCCCAAAAGACATTCCCCACCCCACTCCCTACCTTCCTTGACATTAGGAAGTTTCTCTGAGCTTTGGTTTAATGCTTATTTTCAAGGATGCATTAAACATAAATTAAAAAAAAAAACAACTTTCTTGCCGCTTCCTCAAGCATAATCCATGAGATGA
>JAJPUD010006628.1:113367-124078 GCA_023553655.1 Myrmecobius fasciatus | reverse complement strand
ACGACCAGCAGGATGATTTTAGAGAGGCCTGGAGAGACTTGCATGAACTGATGCTGAGTGAAATCAGCAGAACCAGGAGAACATTATACACAGCAACAAGACTATATGATGATCAATTTTGATGGACGTGGTTCTCTTCAACAATGATGTAATTCAAAGCAGTTCCTATTGTTCAGCGATGAAGATAGTCATATACGTCCAGAGAGAGGCCTGTGGGAACTGAGTGTGAACCACAACACAGCATTTTAATGCTTTCTATGAATATTTCCATGCATTTTGTTTTCCTTCTTAGGTTGTTTTTTCTTCTTCTCTTTCTAGATCTGATGTTTCTTGTGCAGTAAGATTAACTGTATAGATATGTATACATGTATTGTATTTGTCATATAATTTATCCTATTTAGCATGTATTAGATTACCCATCATCTAGGGGTGAGGGGTGGGGGGAAGGAGGGGAAAAGCTTGGGAAAAAAAGTTTTTGCAAAGGTCAATGTAGAAAAATCACTCATATGTTTTGTAAATAAAAATCTTTATTAAAAAATGATTTCTTTGGGATATAAGCCCAATAGAAACACTGCTGGGTCAAAGGGTATGCACAATTTGATAACTTTTTGAGCATAGCTCCAAATTGCTCTCCAGAATGGTTGGATCTGTTCACAGTTCCACCAACAATGCATCAGTGTTCCAGTCTTCCCACATCCCCTCCAACATTCATCGTTATCTTTTCCTGTCATTTTAGCCAATCTGACAGGTGTGTAGTAATAAACCCATGGTATTTCACATCAAAAATAATTGATCTAAGAAAACAATTCAAGGAGAAAAAAAATAAAAAATCATTTGATTACCTGAAAGCCATGACCTAAAAAAGGGTTTGGATTCTGTGTTTCAAGGAAACTAAGTCTTGCCAATAGAAGAGAGAGCATCAGACCTGGAGTCAGGAAGAGTCATCTCCCTGAGTTCAAATCTGGTCTCAGACACTTCCTAGATATATTGCCCTGGGGAAATCACTTAACCCTGTTTGTCTCAGCTTCCTCATAAGTAAAATGAGGTGAAGAAAGAAATGGTCAACCACTCTAGTATCTTTACCAAGAAATCCCCAAATGGGTCACAGAGAGTCTGACATGAGTAAAATAACTGAACATAAGCCACACTTCAAGAAATGATGTATGAAAACTGTGTGGAATAATTAGAATTTTTTTAAAAAGTGAAAAGAGAAAGAAACCTCATAATAAAGATTTCTAGGAATGTTTGCTCTAGCCCCACTCCAAAACTCCCAGGTATAAGAAAAAACATTGTAAGGTGCCAAAAATAGAGTTCAAATCCCAAGGTGCCTCAGTTAAGATTGTACAATATTTGGTAAGTACCATTATGAAGAAGAGGAGAGCTTGTAATACAACATTTGAAAAGGTCAAAGAGCCTTAGAAGCAAGGATGAAGTCTTTCCATCTGAATAGAAGAAACAAGTGTACCACTGGAACCCTATTTTACTCAAGTGTATAAAAATATTTATATCAGCAGTTCTTACAATGGCAGAGACCTGGGAACCAAAGGAGTTCCCATTAACTGAGAAACATCTGCACAAGTTATGGAATATGAATGTAAAGGAATATTACTGTGCCATAAGAAATAATGGAGGTATGATTTCAGAGAAAAATGGGAAGATCTGGGTGAACTGAGGCAAAGTGAGTGGAGCAACTTTGAAGACGAAAGAATAAACGCCGTGATCAACCATCAGAGGACCAGAGCTGAAGCAAGCTCCCACCTCCTGACAGAGTGATATACTCAAAGCGCAGAAGGCAGACATATTTGGACACGATGAAAACAGGATTTTGTGTGTGTGTGCTTGACTATTAACTATATTTGGTACAGAGGTTTTTTGAGTTTTGTTTTCAAATGAACAGAGGTAGAAAGAGGAAATAAATGCTTATTAATTGACTAAAAAGACAAGTGTAAAAAATTAATTTGACATGAAACTTTCAAAGCTGCCATGTTTGTTTATGATTCCTTCTGGCCTTCTGTTCTCTTTTTGGTGGGGTAGGGGGATCTTAGCCTTTCTCTCCTTTCTCTGCAACTCACCCATCAAAATTGGAAAAAAAACAAAATTCACATTTGATTCTAACAACAACATTGTGACCTGGGGAGGCAAGTATTTTTATATCCATTTTACAGATGAAATAACTAAGATTCAGACACTCAAAAACACGTTTCTATTAAGTGACAGAACCAGAACAAGGACCCAGGTCTAATGACAAGAGGAAAAAATCAAGTGGTACAATGGACAGAACTCTATGGATGGATTTAGGAGCACTTGAGTTCAAATTCATCTTCAGATAATTATTATCTATCCGACTCTGGGCAAGTCATTTGTCTTCTGTTTGCTTCAGTTTCCTTAACTATAAAATGGAGAAATTAATAGCACCACATCCTAGAATGGTTGTGTGGATCAAGTGAGTTATCTGTAAAAAACTTAGCACAGCACTTAATGTTTCTTTCCTTCCTTTCTTCCTTCCATTACTTCAGCTAATCGATCAATAAGCATTTATTAAATACATACTGTGTTCAGGCACCTCCCTAAGTGTTGGGGATATAAAGTTCCTGCTCTCAAAGGCTTCACAATCTAATGAGACAACAAGCAAGCAGATGTACATAAACGAGTGACATATAGGATAAATAGGAAATAATTAAGAGAGAGAAGGCACTAGAAGTAAAACAGATTGGGAACCCAGGAGTTGGAGATGAGAAGTATGGAACTGGGAAAATGGAACATTGTGTAGGAGGATAGGAAAAAAGGGCAATATCACTGGATTACAAATTACTTGGAGGAAAGGGGTGAGAAATAAGAAAACTAGAAGAGCAAGGGGTCAGATTAGGATTAGGTTTAGGGTTAGACTTGAAGGCATGTAGAGTTGGGTAAGGGCTAGGGTTAGGGTTAGGGTTATTTTTTTTAATTAAATCTTTTTATTTTTCAAAATATATGTGTGGATAATTCTTCAACATTAGCCCTTGCAAAATCTAGGGTTGGTTTTGAAGGGTTTCGCACACTAAACAGAAGATTTTGCATAGAAGTAACAAGGAGTTAGTGAAGTTCATTGAGTAGGGGTTTGGCAAGGTGGGACCTGAGATCAAGGAAGATCACTTTGTCATTGGAGTGGACTGAAGGAGAAACTTGTAGTAGTCTACACACGACCAAGCTTTCTGCCATGTGGAGAATGGAGAGAAGAAAATCAACTGCATCCAGAAAAAAAAAACTATGCAGACTGAATATAAATCAACACATTCTATGTTCACTTTTTTTTCTGTTGGTTTTTTCTCTCTCTCGTGGTTTTTCCGTTTTGTTCTGGTTTTTTTCTCCCAACATGATTCATAAAGAAATAGTAAGAGGTATTTAAAAGAGACTGGAGAGAATTCAGTAGAGATTCTTTGAAAGAATGCCAGGTTTTAGCTGGATCTATGAGGTGAGTGTGAGTGAAGAATAAAGGATGATACCCACATTGCAATCCAATATGCCCAAAAGGATGGTGGGACCCTCGACATTAAAGCTTGTCTGTGTGAGGGGAAAATAATGATTCAACTTTGAACAAGATGAATTTGAGATATCTTTAGAACTATCAATTTTGAGATGTTCAATAAGCAGTTGGTGATGAAACATTGGAGTTCAGAGGAGAAACAGGAAACTAATCTGAGAATTATCTGCATGAAGAAGATAATGGAATCCATTCCAGATGATAAGATCACTAAGAGGTACAATATAGAGTAACTTCTCAAACCTTTTGTTCTCAGGACACCTTTACACTCTTAAAACTTGAGATCCTCCCTCCAGATTATTTATGAGGGTTATATATTTTTAACATTCACCATATTAGAAATGAAAACATTTCATTATTTTGAAAATAGTTGCAGACCCCTTGAAAGGGTCCCAGACCACATTTAGATGACAGAGAGAGAGAGAGAGAGAGAGAGAGAGAGAGAGAAAGAGAGAGAGAGAGATTACTAGTAACTTTGAAGAGAGTAGTTCAGCTGAATGATGAATTGTAAGTCAGAGAAAAGAAGGAAGGACATAGGAAGATAGCTAACAGGGATGGATAAGTCAAATGAAACAGGAAGGGAACCATAATAATAGCAGTTTTGGGGTTTGTATCCTTATCATTTTTTAAAATAAAATTTTCTTCATATTTATTTTTATATTACCAACATTATCTCGAGTTTCCCTTTCCCACCCCTTCCAGAGGGCTAGCCAATATAACAAATAAAATTTTTTTTAAAGAGAGAGACAGAAAGAGAAGCAGAGAAAGAGAGACTGAGAGAAATCAACAAATCAGCCAAATTGCAGAGGAGTCAATAGAGGTTTCTTGATATTTCTCCGCTTCAGAGCCTAGCTGAAACTTTCTAATTTCATAATATTCAGTTCTATTTGTTTTATGCTTGTTATTGTTTTGGTAATTGTATGTTTTGTTTTCCTATATCTATTGTCTTCTTCCCTCACTTAACCTAAGTCTTCTAAGACTGTTCTTTTATTAGACATATCAGTCATATTCTATAACATTCAGGCACCAGGATTTATTTAGTAGTTCCCCAATCAAAGGCTATCCACTTTGTTTTCAATTATTTTACTACCATAAAAATGCTACTATAAATATTTTATTGTATATCAGGATTTTATTATGTTACCTTTTTGGGGTATAAGCCTAGTACTAGACCAAAGGGTATGAACATCTTAGTTACTTTATTTGCAAATATAAAGCAATTTCAATTTGTTTTCCAAAATGATTGTATCAATTCACAGCTCAAATAACAATGAATTGGTATATCTTGTCTTCCCACAATCCCAATAACATGGGTGCTGTTCAGTTGTTGTCATGTCTGAGTCTACATGACCCCATAAACAAAGTCCATGGGGTTTTCTAGGCAAAGATAATGAAACAAATAGCCATTTCCTTCACTAGTGGGTCCCCATTTTACAGATGAGAAACTGAGGCAAATAGGGGTTAAGTGACTATCCCGGAGGCACACTGCTAGTAAAAATCCAAGACTGGATTTGAACTCAGGCCTGGGGCTCTATCCACAATCCCACCTGGATGCAGAAACTTCATATTTCGCCATCTTTGCCAATTTGCAAGGTGTGAAGTAAAACTTTAGGTTTCTTTTTATTTACATGTCTCATTGGTGATCTGAAGCATTCTTTCATGAGGTCTTTAATAGTATACAATTCTTTTGAGAATAGTTTGTTCATATGTTTTTGGGGGAATGATTACACTTTATGTAAATTTGTTAAGTGTCTATGTATCTTGGATATCAAACCTTTGTTTTACATCTGTGAATATGAGATGAGATGGATTTTTTTTTTTGCTGAGGCAATTGGGGTTAAATAACTTTCCCAAGATCTCATAACTAAAAAGTATAAAGTGTCTGGATGGATTCTTTTTTTTCAAAATTTTTAAAATTTTATTTTTATTAAAGCTTTTTATTTTTCAAAACACGATGCATGGACAGTTCTTTAACATCAGCCCTTGTAAAACCTTGTGTTCCAATTTCCCCCACTTTTCCCCCATCCCCTCTCCTAGATGGCAAGTAGTCCAATATATGTTAAACATGGTAGAAATATATGTGAAATCCAACACATGCATACATATTTATACAATTCTTTTGCTGCACAAGAAAAATCAAATCAAAACAGAAAAAAGAGAAACAAAATATAATACAAGCAAACAACAACAAAGAGTGAAAATACTGTGTTGTGGACCACACTCAGTTCCCACAGTCCTCTCTCTGGGTGTGTAGGTGGCTCTCTTCATCACTAAACCACTGGAACTGGTCTGAATCAATGAGATGGATACTTAATCAAACAAGAGATTACAGCAATTACAAAAGATAAAATGGATACTGTTGATCACAGGAAACTGAAAAGTTTCTGTACAAACAGAATCAATGTACCTCATGTAAGAAGGGAAACAGTTGAATGGGAAAAAAATTTTGTATCACATTTTTTTTCTGGAAAGGAGTTGGTATCTAATATATGTAAACAATTAATACATACACACACATATACACACACATTTATTTGAACATATATACATGTATATGTGTGTGAGATTAATACCCATTCCACAATAGATGTGAACAAAGGTGTGAACAAAGAATGCTCAAAAAGGGAATTGCAAATGGCTAACAACCACATGAAAGAATGCTCCAAATCTAAAAATGAGAGATATGCAAATAAAAACAGCCACATACACTGTGGCCAGATGGCAAGCAGCCAAAACTCACAAAGCCCTGGGCTTGAGAAAGCTAAGAAGAAACTGAAAAGCTTTTCCACAAACAAAATTAATGCACCTAAGGAAAGCAGTTGAATGGGGGAAAAAATCTTTGCATTAAGTTTTTCTGATACATAGATAACTAATAGATATAGATAAGATGGAAAGCTATTGATACACAGACTTTAACCACTTAATTAGTGGGTAATAGCTTTTGGTCTTATCTATATCTAATAATTGTCTACATATCTTGGATACCAAGTCCCTGTCAGATAAACTGGTAAAAATATTTTTTCCCCATTAACCATTTCCCTTCTCATCATAAGGTTTGGGCTTGGGGCATAAGTAGAGAAAGACCATCCTCACTGGTTAATTCATTAATTCAAGTGACACCCTGGTTCATTCCAATGAATCTGATGAAGGTTTGAAATTTTCCTTGGCTCTTTCCAGATGGACCTCAGGATATGCCCAGCTTCTCTGTACCTACTACTCCCTGTAGAAGGCCAGGTTGGCATATAGCCCATCAAGCCAGTCCATTGTCATATTTTGGGGAGAGATGAATGAGTCAAGTCTAAACTTGAGTAGGAGGAAGGGCCTGGATAAACTCCATCTAAAGAACTTTTGATGAAGTATTAATAATGCAATTATAGCAAAAATATATAAAATGCCAACTGTGTACCAAGCATTGTAGTAAGGTTACAAAACACTTTACAAATTTTATCCCATTTGATTCTCACAACAATCCTGGGAGGTAGGTGCCATTATTATCCCCATTTTACAGATTGGGAAATTGAGGCAAACAGAAATCAAGTGACTTTTGCCCAAGTTGACACAACTAATAAATGACAGAGGCTATATTTGATCCCAAGCCTTCCTGACTCCACAACTAGCATTCTGTTTACTGTGGCACCTAACTGCTAAAATATTCTTCTCAGGATTCTGTATTTTGTCATTTGTAGTTCAAGGCCTTGCCTCTTTAAGGACTATTCCAATAGCCTGCTGTCTCCAGCTTCTCCATTATCCTACCCATTTACTCGACCTGTTAGATCAATAAAACAAATCTGATGGCATTTCCATTTGCCTTCTTGCCTATAGGATAAAATGCAAATTCTCCATTCACCCCCAAAAGTGCTTTCAGATCTAGCTCTCAGCTTCCTTTCCAGGGGGATTTCCCATGACCCACCACTGCCCATTTTGCATTCTAGCCAAACTTATAAGTTCCATTGACCCAGATTGCCATTAAAAAAAAACTAATCTTGTTTAATGTAGTATTTCTTCTTTTTCAAAACTTTTCTCGTATAACCAACTATTAAAGCACCATATACTTAGCAAGTATGTACATATAATTATGTACCAGGTTTTCTTTTCTTTTTCTAAATAATAGTTTTTTTTATTTTCAAAGTACATGCAAATACAGTTTTTAATATTCGTCCTTGCAAAACCTTGTGTTCCAAATTTTTATTCCTTCCTTCTTCCCCCTCCCCCTAGGCAGCAAATAACCAAATATCAGTTAAACATTTGCGATTCTCCTTCTAACATATTTCCACAATTATCATGCTGTGCAAGAAAAATCAAATTACAGGAAACTGAAAAGTTTCTAAAAGCATAATAGCATATATTAAATGAGTGTGTCCAAAGACTCCTTGATCTGGACTCAGGCACAACACAGTAGCAAACATTGGGCTCATAATTCATTAGATGCTGGAGGACACAGTATAGCAGAGGGCCAGATTTGGAGTCAGGAAGGTGTGGGTTCAAGGAAGATGTGCTCACTCTGACATGTACTCCCTATGTTACCATGGGCATCTGTTCCAAAGAATCTGACTCTGTCGCTTCCCTACTCACAAACCACCCATGGCTCCCTCTTAACCTGTAAGATAAAATGCAAACTCCACATCTGGCATTCAAGGCTTCCTCCCATCTGCCTTTCTAGGTTGATTCCACACTGCCTTCTTTCATGTTCTCTGCTTTTCAGATTATCTAGATTAAAACAGACTAATGGTTCTCCAGTTCTGACTTGTCAGCTCTGGGGTGGAACACGACACAAAAGGATAGAGGGGTAACTTGGAAACCAGGAGACCCAGGTTCAAATCCTACTTCTGACACTTCTGGCTGTATCGCATGGGGGGACATGTCAGTTAGCTCCTCGATACCCAGAGGAGCATCTCTAGAACTAGAGGAGGTATTGGCTGACTTGTGTTGGCAGAAGTTGTTTCTTATTAGAGAACCTCCCTCCCTACTAAATCCCAGGTCTGCTTCCTTAACCTTCATTTGGTGATCTCAACGGCTATACTTGTGTTTATCCTGACACTTGGCTGACTCAGAACATCTGACCTTAACAAGATGAAGCTGGGTTTAATCGTTAAAACCCCGTATCCATGATAGATGGGTTCTGTTCCCATGGATTTTGTGGCTATGTCTGGCTGTGCTTTTAATTCTGTAGTTTTCAAGAATGAAAGCTATTCCAAAGAAATGAACAAAAATGTGAATTCTATTTTTAAAGAACACACTTTTTAAAAAATTATTAAAGAAAATACAGCAGCTGTAAGTACAGGGAAGTCAAGGGTTTCAAGAATTATCCAAGTTCACCATGAAACAGGCTCATCAAAGCACAAAGGAGAGACTAAGGTAAAAATGAAAATCAGTGCAAAGAACTGACAAACCTATTAGAGCAAAAATCAAATTAATCCTCAGAGACTGAGGGTTCTGACAGCCAGAAACTATTACTGATTTCCCTCCAGTGTGATCTAGGTGTCTTGAAACTGGAAGAAGACTGTGGTTTAAAAAAAAAAAAAACAACCACTAATTGTTACTACAAAGAACAAAAGGCAAAGACAATACAAAGATTGTTGTACCAAAGATTAGAAAAAAAGAAAATTTTTACGGATGGAACTCATTTTTCTAATTAAAACTAAGCCAAAAAGCATTGTGAGAAGAGAAACCTGTAAATTTAGGGCATCTTAATCAGACAATAAAACATCTTCTCCTACAGTGGTCCTGGAAGTCTTGTCTGTCTTGAGACAATGATAAACTTTAAAAATATATTGAGGCGGAGCCAAGATGGCGGAGTGAAAAGGTGACTTTCTGCCTCTCCTCCGATCTTCTCTCAAATCAACAATAAAATAAGCCTCCGAACTGATCTTCAAGTCAACGAACTCAGAAATATTTGGGCACAGCTCTCTGGATAACTTCATATCAGGTTAGTCGGACTCGGACAGAGAGGTAAATAGACAACTGGGCAGGCCGGAAGTGAGGGTGGGACTCAGCTCAGCTCATCCTGGAAGAAATTCCAAACTCCAAAACTCCAAATTCCAAACACCTGGAGTTTATCTGAGGCACTCGGGACACTCTGCCCTGATTGGGGGCAGGTGTTCTGGCAGACTTGCCTTGTTTAAGGAGTAATTTGGACTTAGTCCTAGCCCCCACCGGCCCAGCACCTTAAGTCAACTCGCCGAAGTGCCCCAGGGCAAAGCTTTTTGCAGCTGCCGCTTTTTTTTCCCCTGCCTTAAAGAGACATCCACACTGTCTAAAAAAAAAAAAATATGATGAAGAAGCAAAAGAGAGCTCTCACCATAGACAGCTTTTATCAAGGCAAAGAAACGACCTCAGATACAGAGGTTTCTTTAGACAAAAATCCAGAGAACATCAGCCAGGACCATCACTGGTCCCCTTTTCAAAAGGCCTTTCTGGAAGACTGCATAAAGAACCTCAAAAGAGAGCTGGAGGATAAATGGGAAAATAAACTGAAATCAGTGCAAGAAGGATATGATACCCTGCAAAAGAGATATGAAAAAGACACCAATTTATTAAAAAATAAAATTAGTGAAGTGGAAAAAGAGTGCAATGAACAAATTGGCCAGTTACAAAAGGAGCTTAAAAAGGTAACTGAAGAAAACAACACTTTAAAAATAAGAATTGAACAAATGCAAGTGAATGACTCACTAAGACTTGAAGAATCAGTCAAACAAAAACAAAAAAATGAAAAATTAGAAGAAAATATGAAATATCTCCTAGGAAAAACAACTGACTTGGAAAATAGATCTAGGAGAGACAATCTAAGGATTATTGGACTTCCTGAAAGCCATGATGAAAAAAAGAATCTAAACACTATCTTCCAGGAAATCCTGAAAGAAAACTGCCCTGAGATTGTAGAATCAAAGGGCAAAATCACCATTGAAAGAATTCACCGATCACCTCCTGAAAGAGACCCCAAAATTAAGACCCCAAGGAATATCGTGGCTAAATTTCAGGACTATAGCACCAAGGAACAGATTCTGCTAGCAGCTAGAAAGAAACAATTCAAATACCGAGGTTCAATAATTAGAATCACACAGGATTTGTCAGCTTCCACACTGAAGGATCGAGGGGCATGGAACCAGATATTCCGAAGGGCAAAGGAACTTGGATTACAGCCAAGAATAACCTATCCAGCTAGAATGAGCATTATCCTCCAGGGAAGAAGAT
>JAJPUD010006628.1:77827-95036 GCA_023553655.1 Myrmecobius fasciatus | reverse complement strand
ACACACACACACTCTCACACACACTCTCACACACATATTCTCTCACACACACACACTCTCACACACACACTCTCTCACACACACACTCTCACTCACACACATACACTCACACACACACACACTCTCTCACACACACTCTCTCTCACACACACACACTCTCTCACACACATACACACTCACACACACACACACACACACTCTCATACACACTGAGCAGAGAGCCTTCCAGGTATCCGGAGTTTTTTCAGAAGTGGCTGCTACCCCCAGAAATACGACATCATAGTCACCCAGTCTGCTCTTAGAAATCACCCGAGTGTGAGCACTCAACACACAAACACATGTATTACAAAATGAGTAGCACACTCCCCCTTCTAAAGATTAATGATTAGAAAAAACAGGGACTAGCAACTCCTGAACTCACGTGCCCCAGGGTAAAGGCCACGCCGGACTGGGACAGCTCAGGTCATCCTGTCACGCCGGGGCTTGGCGTCCCTACCCTTGCCCACATTCCTGCTGCTGCTCCCTTCATCTCTATGACTTGGGCAGGAGGGGCTGGTGGGGCTGGCAGTGAGCCGTAGCAAGGCAGACATTTTATATATATATATATATTCCATATATATATAATATATACATATATATATATATATAAATTGTGTCTTTTTAAGCAGCCTCTCCTACTCCCCTCCTGTTTTCAGGAGCCCCCCCCCAATATGTAGCATCTGAGAGAAGCATCAGGACAGGGCTTGGAATCCCCTGAGGTCTGAGTGAGAAGGGGTCTTAGAGGGGCTCTAGGAGTAATCCAGCTTCTGCTGGAGCCCACCATCTTTCTGTCTCTCTCTCTTTCTGTCTGTCTCTCTGTCTCTGTTTTTCTCTGTCTCTGTCTCTGTCTCTGCCTCTCTCTCTGTCTCTCTCTCTTTATCTCTGTCTGTCTCTGTCTGTCTCTGTCTGTCTCTGTCTCTGTCTCTGTCTCTCTCTCCAGACAACCCATTCTGATTTGAGGCAGCTCTCACGCGGATGAAAGTTTTCCAAGAGCAAGCTGGCCCCTTTCCAAGGCCTTTCTCTGCCTCCTCCTTCTGCTCTTTGGGGCCAAGTAGTCAGTCTGTTCTTGTTATCCCCCACATCCGCCTTTGCTCAACATATTTCCCTGATGAAATTTTCATGTTGTAAAGATTTGTGTTAGTCCCTTTTCCTCCGCCCCGAACAAGCAAAAAAGCCCCAAATCCTGTTTTATTTCACCTTAAGGTTGGCTTGACCAGGTATTTATTCAAGAATGGATTCAGTTGTTTGCATTTTCTGGCTTAGCCAAAGCAGTTGCCATGTATTTTCCTTGGGGCTGTTCCCTTGCCAATTCTCTCCTTGCTTTGAAACCCCTCTCTCCTTTCTTCCTGTCCCTAAATATTGGTTAGTGCTAAGCCAATCTCAGTGTCCACATTATGTCTGGACATAATGTGACATAATGGGCTCCACTGGTGAGCCCCTGGAGGTGGTGACCTCCCCAAAAGCCAACTTAATGCCGCATAAACAGTAGGTACTTAATAAATGTTTCTTGACTTAAAGACAAAAAGACAGATCCTGTACTAAAATATTTCTACTAGCAGCTTACAAAGTAGCAAAAGACTTTTTTTTTTAAAGGGAGTGTCCATCAATTAGGGGAGAGCCAAACAATTTGTGGTATATGAAATAATGGAACGTTACTGTACCATTAAAATGATTTATTTAAGGAAACACGGGAAGCCTTCCATAAATTTGTATGATGCGGAGGGAATCAGACTCAGGAGAAACTGTTTACATGGTTACTATAAGAACATAAAATCAAAACAGTCACTATGTAAACAACTAGCATCTATTAAGCACCTACTGTTTGCCATGCATTAGGGACACAATGACAAACAAAATGGGCCTGCCCTCAAGGATTTTATAAGTTATCAGGAAAAAAACAACACCCATAGAATCAGATGCAAAATATTTTGTTATTCTTCAGTCTTGTCTGACTTTTCATGACCCCATTTGGGGTTTTCTTGGCACAGACACTGGCATGGCTTGCCATTTCCCTCTCCAGCTCATTTTACAGAGGAGGAAACTGAGGCAGACAGAGTGAAGTGATTTTACCCAGGGTCACACAGCCAATGAATGGCTGAGGTTGGATCTGAACTCCCGTCTTCCTGAGTTTGGAACTCTATCCAATGTAGCACCTGCAAGGAAATTAATGATGGGAGGATTGGTGGAGAGGGCACTTGTAACTGCCAGAAAACAGGAAAGGTGGGATATCGAGGTGGTGAAATGGGAAGAGGCAGAATAAAGCTGAATTTGATCCAAGAAGCAAGAGGGATCCTAGGAGCTTCTTGAGCAGAGGAGGGACGCGGTCAGAGCTGTGCTTTGACCCAATTTGGCAGCAGAGTAGTCTCTGAATTGGAGATGATTGGAATAGTGGAAGAGTCCTGGAGAGGACTTGAACCAATGGGAATTGGGTGGGTAGCATGGTGTCATGACAGGAGAACTGAACTGGCCACTGATTGGAAATGTGGCCTGAAGGAGAAGGAAGAACCCCGGATGACCAGGAGGGGATGGACCATCTTACAGCTGGGGCAGCTCAATCCTCCTCCCACCAGACAGTCCTCCTGTCCCTGGGGGAAAATCCCAGGCTGAACTTCTAGTCTCCACCCCCTGTTTTTAATTCTGTCTTCCCAGTCCAAGGACAGAATAACAGAATCTCAGAGCTAGGAGCCCTGTGGGATCAACTAATCTAAGTGACAGCGGAACAAGAATCAACAAGAATCAGGGATAACAAGAGATCATCATTGCATAACACTTCCAACTCACTGCCTGGCATAATAGCCCGATCCATTTCTGGGCAGCTCTGGCAGCTGGAAACTTATTTCCTCATCTAGGACCCAAATCAGTAATCTCCCTACCCATTATCCACAGGGCCTCGTGGAGGAGAGGGGGGGGGGCAAGACCCTGGGAAGAGGAAGGAAAAAGGCATTGGAGCTGGGAACAGCAGAGACATTTCACAACTTTATTGTGGGCTGGCCTGACTTTGGATCTTCGGGGGGCAGAAAAAATAAAAGCCCCCCCCCCCAATACAACTACCACCCCCTGCTCTGCCATCTACATTCATTGAGACTCTAGAACTCTTGGGCTCCAGAGAGTTCTCCTTGGGATGAGCAGAAATCAGTGGCTCTTAAGCTATAGAAAGAGAGGACGGCCCAGTGCCCATCTGGCCCAAGCCCCTAGTTCTGAAGCCCAGAAGTAAATCAAGGTGCCCACGCTGAGCTGGAACAGCATCTGATCCCATCCTCTGCCCTTTCTATAGCCTGTTACTGCTAGACCTGAAGGCTCTATCACCCTAGGTCAAGTCCTCCTTCCTCCCCTTCTACTTCCTTGTCATTTTAAAAATTAAATTCTTTGCAATTATCCAGCATGCATTATTCTGCCTCCCACCCTTCTCTTGGAACAAAGGAACATGGGCGGGCAAAACAAGTTCCTGCCCTGGCCATGCCAGAAGGAGTCTCTTCATCATGGAGGAGGGGTAGGACACAGGCTACTCTCCTGCTCTGGAGGGATCTGACTCTGGCCCAACTGGGAGTGGGGGGAGAGGAAGGATGATGGGAAACAGAGAGGTGTACCTTGCTGACCCCGTCCCCCCCCCCAAGATTATAATCTCTTTGTGGGTAGGGCTGTAGGTTTTTGCAGCCCTAGCACCCACAGCAATTGACACACAACTTAGGTGCTTCCAAAATATGTTTTGATGGATGGACTGATTTCTTTTAAAAAAGAAAGAAAGAAATCCAGAGATCTGGGCTCTTGTCATGGCTCTGCTTCATGGAATGAGGCACAGAATCACTGAATCTGAGAGTTGGCAGGGAGGTCAGCCATCCAGCTCTAGTCTAAAAGGAAGCCCTCCTCCCCATGTCTATGAGAAATGAGCCTCCTGGGAGAGGGGACTCTCCATCCCCCCTTGGGAACAGTGCTTAATGTTCTGGCCTCCTGATCTGGAGCCTCAGTGGGCCTTTTGGTAAGAAAACAAAAAACAAACAAAAAAACTTCCCCAGAAACGGCTTCGGGTTCTGCCCTGTTTCTGTGGCCAATCCTTTTCCTACCAGACACCCCTTCAGATACTCAGGCACCGCTCCTATTTCCCCTTCTACCTTCTCTTATAGACACAGCCCTAATCCTGCTATGACACGGTTTCAGGGCTCTTTAAAATTGTGTTTGTCTCCTCTGGACTCTGCCCAGCTTTCCTGACCCTCTCCAGACCTGGGGCCCTCAGAGAAACACAAAATTAAACACGCTTCTTTGGTTTAGACTGTGATCAGTTAGCCATAGACTCCACCAGCCCTTGTGAGCTAGATTCAGTTCAGTACTTGGTTAGGAGCTAGAACTGAAACATTTAATAAATCAAAATCTACTTCAGTACTTATCTATCTTTCTCCTTCCTTCCTCCGTCCCTTCCTTCCTTCCTCCCTCCCTCCCTTCCTTCCTTCCTCCCTCCCTCCCTCCCTCCCTCCCTCCTTCCTTCCTTCCTTCCTTCCTTCCTTCCTTGCTCTCTTTCCCTCCATCTTTCCTTTCTTCCTTCCTTCCTCTCTTTCCTTGCTTCCTTCTTCTCCCTCCTTCCTTCCTTTCCTCCCTTCTTTTCTTCCCTCCCTCCCTCCTTCCCTTCTTGACAGATCGGGACACAATACAGCGTCACCCTTATCCCACCATTCCCAGTAGCTGTGTCTCCCTTACTCTGGCCTGTGATCTCGTTCGTTTTGGGGGCGCCTTCACATCGGAGCAGGGACCCCGGGGAGCCTGGTCCGCTGAGCCCTGGCTCTCTTTGGGCCTGACCTCTGTCCGGCCCGGCTCCCGCACCCCGGCCTTGCAGAGGGGATTCCCCAAGCCAGGCGGGATCCCTCCCTTTCCCTGCATCCCCGGGGCCTGCGGGGGGGCTGGGGCGCCCGGCTTCGTGCCGTTTAATGGGGGCGATGCTTCTCCTGGCTTCCTCTGCCCCATCGGGCTGGCCGTGCTGGGCCGCTCAAGGCAGGCTGGGAAGGGAGCAGGCAAGACTGCGGGGCGGACAGCGATAATCGGCCAGGTCATCAGCCGCAAAGCCTCCTTGGCCTTCAAGGCCGGGCCGGGCGGCGCGAGCCCCGCTATCTCCGGCTGATTACGCTGCTTGCCCTGCGCCCTCTGCTCCTCTGATTTGCTGGCTTCGGTGGTACCAGGGTCGTGCTCCTGGGGAGCCGGGCTCCTCTGGGGGCGGGGGGGGGGCAGCTGATGTTCCTTGGGATCTCAAAGTCCTCCGCTTGCAGGGGAGCAAGTAACCCGGGAGGCCTGGGCCCGCGCTCTGCGGACAGGACTTTGTTTTCCCCAGGACGAGTCTGTGGGCCAAGTCTGAGCTGCAGGATCCAGCGGGGAAAGTAGAGTCTCACACTCTGAACTCCCTCCTCCTCCCCCTCCCCCTCCCCTTTCCCCCCTCCCCCTATTCCTTCCTCTCCTCCCCTCCTCCTTTCCCCCCCTCTCCTTGGCTGGTTGCATGGGAGCTCTTTCCAAGGCCTCAGAATCCAACACCAAAACACGCATGCCCAGAAAGGAAGCCTCCTGGCGGGGTGAACCTGGCCCGGTGCCAGCTTAAATTAGAGCACCTTTGAATAACCGCCTCCTGGGTCGGGCTGCCGTGCTAATGCTGGGAACGGGTACAAGGGAAAACACAGAGCTGGCCCTCCAGGAGCTAAACCCGGGAAGATGGAACGCAAGATGGGGGCAAAGGGGGAGAGGGGAAGTCCAGTAGTCCTTCGAGTCTTGGGCTGGACCCGGCATGGCTGATGTGGGTGGCTACCTCCCCCCGGGAGGCCCCTGAAAGGAAGTCACCTAGTGGGGGAGGAGGAGGGGGACAGAGGGGCAAAGGCCACTGGGATTGGGCATCGGTGGTAGAGCTGTGAATGGGTACAATCATCCTGGCAAATGTTCTGGGACCACAGGAGAAAAGTCACTTTGACTTCCTATGGGACACTGGTTGGTCCCCAAGGGAATAGGTGCCAGAAAGGAAGGTGCCGTATTTAGCGAAATAATCAGAGCGGCACAATCTGGGGTCGCAAAAAACCTAGAAACAGAGTGGATTCTGATCAGCTGGGGAGCAGCCTCCAAAATGATGGTTTGGAGGGGCAGCTAGGTGGCGCAGTGGATAGAGCCCCAGCCCTGAAGTCAGGAGGACCTGAGTTCTAATTTGGTCTTAGACATTTAACATTTCTTAGCTGTGTGACCCTGGGCAAGTCACTTAACCCCAATTGCCTCAGCAAAAACCAAAAAAAGAAAAAAAATGGTGGCATTGGGAATGCAACGGTCTAGTTTTATGCCATGAAAAGGGATGAGTATGAAGGATTTGGAGAAAACCAAGAGGACTTGTATGGACTGATGCAGAGATCACACATAGGGACCCCGACAAGAGAAATGACAGAGTAGGGAAGGGAAGTCTAGCACTAGAGAATTCGAATGTTCCCTAACAAGACAGAAGGAAGGGTCCCCGCTCCCCTCTTCTTTTTTGCTTTTTGCTGAGGCAATTGAGGTTAAGTGACTTGCCCAGGGTCACACAGCTAGGGAATATTAAGTGTCTGAGACCAGATTTGAACTCAGGTCCTCCTGACTGCAGGGCTGGTGCTCAGGAAGGGCCCTCTCTCTTAGGCTTCCTATCTCACACGCTGGGAAGCTGTTTCTCTTTTTTAGAAGAGAAAACTTAGGGGAAGTGGAGCTGGATGAGGAGAGTTGTAGCGGGAAATAACCATGATATAAAAAGCAAAAAAAAAAAAAATCATTAAAACTTTTTAACTTTCCCATTTTACTCAGTGGATCTGAGTTCAAATCCTAGCTGTCACCTACTAGAAATGGGAGTTTCCCTTGATCACCACCCTCTCCACTCCTTACTGGTGTACTTCATTAAGTGGCTTTCAAAGACTTTTCTCACTTTGGCTAAGGTCATTTGATGGATGGATGGATGGATGGATGGGAGATTCTCTCACCGAGGTAAGGAATCAGTTGGTAACAGAATGGAGGTGGGAAGATGCTAAACATGCTGGCTGGGACTGGGGAGAAGAGCCATTGGGGTGACCATTCACTCCCCTATTCAGGTCTCAGTTTCCTCCTCAGTAAGATGAGACTGTTGGACTAGATGTCTTCTAAGGTCCCTTTTCTCTCTGAAACCCAGAAATACTCTGACTTGGGGGTTCTGTTTTTCTGTTCTTCCCTGTGCCCTACCCTGTAGTCAGAGGGCCTGGATTCCAGCTCAGGATACCTGCTCACTGTAATTTGTATCAGATTACAATCATTAGTGATGCCCCTCCCCCCTACCAGACTCAGTTTATCCAACATAAAATGGAGCTAACAAAAAACACCAAGAATTATGTATAAGGAGAAGGGGTATGTCCAGTGGGAGGGGGCCTTGTCCTGGACTGTGCACCGGGTTCTCTGCTTCATATGGAGGTTTAGGGAACCTAAAGTACTGAATTCTGCATAAATCTCTGTTTTGTTCATGCTTCAAAGCCTGCAATTTGGCTATTGTTTTCTGCATAACAATGAAAAGCATTTTAATTGGTCACTGAGGCAGAATGGACAGTGCATACATAGGCTCTAAGGAAGGGATTCAATCTCAGACTCTCTGTGTCTCTCTATGTCTCTGTGACTTTGTCTCTCTCTGTGTCTCTGTAGCCCTCCCCCTTCTCTCTGTCTCTCTCTCTCTCTCTCTCTGTCTCTCTCTCTCTCTCTCTCTGTCTCTCTCTGTCTCTCTCTGTCTCTTTCTGTCTCTCGCTTTCTCTCTTTTTTTCTCTCCCTCTCTCCCTTCTTTCTTCCTTCCTTCTCTCCCTCTCTCTCCTCTCCTTATCTCTTCTTCTCTTCCTTTATTTCCCATTCCACCTTCCATCTTCAGCTTTCCCCTAAGGAAGAAGAAAGTAGGAAGCCTCCCGGTGATGTCACTGGTCACATGGGAGTCTAGTTAAATGCCACTTTTGTCTTTCCCCTCTCTATCATTTATTCTCTCCTGATTCCAAGTGAATGAGTATCTGACATGAAATAACTTTTTGTACTTTCAAAGGACAGAAGGTCCCCCAGAGAGATCCAGTACCAACAGTCCAGAGCAGATCCTGCTGGGCTTGAAGCTGGGTCCTGTCCTGGGTCACTTGTGGGCCTGAGACCAGCTTTCCATTTATCTGGTAACCAAGGCACTTTGTCCTGCAAGCAAGGGACCCCCTACCCCCACCCTAATTCCCTCAGGGAACTTAGTGGGAGGAATACTATAGAATTGAAGTGAGTTTGAGCCCACTCTCCCCAGAACCTGACAGATATGGGGAACAGTGCTGTGTGTATGGGGGGGAAGGAACATTTGGGGGTTTGGGTTCTTGCTCTGGCTTTTATAAAAGCTAACTGGTTATCAATGATATCAAGGAGATATCAGCTATTAAAATAATAGTAGGTTGCTAAATTGTGATTAGATAACATCAGACAGACTTTAATTGATGTTGATATTGTGAGAAATAGCTCCATTGGTCTTGGGAGGAGTGAAATTAAAAGTATTAATGACCTAACTGCAGGAGTGGGTGTCCTAGAGAATAGGAACGACCAGAATCATGAGACATGTCTTTTTTATTCCAGAAACTCAA
This sequence comes from Myrmecobius fasciatus, assembly GCA_023553655.1. Lineage (NCBI taxonomy): Eukaryota > Metazoa > Chordata > Mammalia > Dasyuromorphia > Myrmecobiidae > Myrmecobius > Myrmecobius fasciatus. Next base: position 86,409 of record JAJPUD010006628.1, on the reverse strand, counting down.
GCCCTCTCCTGATTCCCCATTGACTGAGTACCACACAACCTATCAGGGGCTTCTAATCCCTTAGAATTAGAAATACTGTGGTAAAATGTATTTAAGAGATGGAGAACCACTTATAGGATGTTGGGCTGGAGGAGACAGATGTAATGATGTAATCAGAGGAGAAAACTTACATGGGGAGGGGGGAATCAAATGATGTAATTAAGGGTGGAGATTCACACTCAGTTGCCAGGATTAGGAGTAGGTTGAGACCTCTGTGGTACTCAGTCAATGGGGAATCAGTATTTCCTTCTTCCCCTAGCCTCCATTTCTTAGATTTCAATTTTATTTTTCTAATTTAAGTTTCACTTCTCTGTATTTCTCTAATTTAATTTTCATAACTCTGTGCAAACTAAGCCCCTGTGCAATTCTCACAATATGGGGGGAATATTAAGTGAGTGAGGGGGGCTCTAACCCCTTAGAACTGAGGTGTCGAGCTAGGTGATGAAGAAGTAGTTCTTGCTCTCAAAAAACTTATATAAGACATCTACATATAGAAATAACATATTTCTCCCCTAATAGGGAGAATTAGCCAATCTCTGGGAAGTTGACCTATAAACTGAGGAAGCATTAGCGCCCATGTATATAGCCTCAAGGAAACCGGAGAGGTGATGGGTGACAGGGGAGGATCAGGTGAGGGCTGTTTGAGGATGGGGAAGATGGGGACTTTTTTGTAGACAGTAGGGAACAGCCAGTAGTCGGGGAGGGGCTGAAGATAAGGGAGGGAGGGGATTATAGAGAAGGCAATCTCTTAGAGACAATGTCAGAGGGGTCAGGTAGGGACACCATCTTGTGAGGGGGTGAAGGCGAAGATAATGGCAGAAGGCATCTGGGGGCAGTGAGATAAAGAAGAGGGAGCTCTCAGGGAAGGGCTTCTTTTTTTAAGTAGTAAAATATAAGGCAGGGTTCTCAGCTGAAAAGAGAGAGGGAAGGAAAGCCAGGGGAAGTTTGAGGAGGATTTGGAAGAGCCAGAAAAGTGAATTAGGAAGGTGTAGAAAGATTGCCTTAAAAAAAAAAGAAAAAGAAAAAAAGGAAAGAAAGATTGCCTAGAAGCAGTGAGAGCCCAGTTGGGGTTGTATAGCATAACTTTGTGGTGGATTAAGAGTGTGTGTGTTGTGTATGTGTGTGTGTGTGTGTGTATGGGTAAGTGTGCACGTGTGTTGGAGAAGGATCATGGGTTAAATCCCATGCTGAAATTGGTCACAGGGTAATTGGACCAGGGATCCAAGAGAGGAAGGCAGTGCTGTTGAGGTGGTTCCCCAAAGGCTCAAGATGGCTGGCTTGTGCAGGGTGATGATGGCCTGAGAAGGACCAGAGGGATCCAGGGATTGAATATGAGGAAAATGAACAGGGCTTGATATGAGGAGGAAGAGAAATCAGGGAATTTCAGGGTTCGTGAAAATGGAAGGGTTACATGGGTGGGTGATGGAAGACCGGGAGTCTAAGCACCTTAGAGTGTGGCTGAGGTGAGGTGGAAGAGGAAGATATGGGGGTGAGTGGAAGAACTGGGTGGGTAAGATATTTGAGAGCTGAGCAGTTAACTACACTCACTAAGAAGGCCCAAGAGTCAAATCTTGGGGAGATAAATATATATTTAACCCCAGAAGGGAATTTATGTTTTTAACTAACTCTGTAACTCCCACTCTCCACACCCACAAAGAGCAGCTTCCACTACTACCTGCCTTAACAGGAACAAATATTCCCATTTTACAAAAGAGAGAAACTGAGGATCTGAGAGCAGAGGGGAACAAACCCTGGCTCTGGGCTTGTTCAATCCATTTCTGTCACCTCTGAACCCTGTGACCTTGAGCAAATCCTCATGCTCCAAGCCTTGCTGTGCCTCAGTCTCCACATCTGTAGAATAAAAGGGTCAGACTCCATGGATCATGAGATGCCTTTTAGCTCTAGACCTGCTCATCACCAAGTATTTATTAAGCATCTACTACCAGTCAGCCATAAAATTGGGTGATGGGATGCAGACCAAAGTCCTGGCTCTCAAAAGCATAGAAAACAACATCTGCCTAAAATCACGATTACATTTAAGAAGGTTTACAAAGTATTTTATACATGCTATCTCATTGGATCCTCCCCAAAAATCTGGGAAGTTGGTACTATTAGTTTTACTTTACAGATGAAGAAACTGAGGCACAGAAAAATTAAGTGACTTTCCCAGAGTCACTCAGTAAAGAAGAATGATGTGGGATGTCAATGCCCTCTAAAAAGTCTGTGTACCAAACACAGGGTGTCCCAAAACTCTCAGTGCCATCTTCTGTGGCATCTTGTACCTATATAGTTTGGGGAAGAGATGGCCTGGGCAGTCAGAAACTCAGGAAAGGCATGTATAGAGAGAAGGGAGAGCTTCTGCTGAATCTGGAAGGGAATGAAGCCCAGAGTCCAGAGCCCAGAGATGGACAGATCCAAATGGGAGGAACGACAAGGCTGGAATGGCTGGACGGTGGGGCCCAGGAAGGGAAGTGTGTGAGTGGAGGCTGAGAATTCTTGGGGATTCTTATTCCTTTTTAAAAAAAAATATGCAATGTTACTAAAAAATTATCATCTGCCCAGCACACCATCAAGATGGGGGATTCTATAAGAAGGACATAGGTTTGCTTTATGCTCAAGATCTTCAAACATGGGTCTCAGGCTTCCTGGAGTGCCCCTTGGAAGGTATACCTCCCAACTTTTTTTCAATAGTATTTTATTTCCCCCCCCCAATTACTTGAAAATAATAGTTTTCAACATTTATTTGTTTATTTATTTGCTGAGGCAATTGGGGTTAAGTGACTTGCCCAAGATCACACAGGTAGGAAGTGTTAAGTGTCTGAGACCAGATTTGAACTCGGGTCCTCCTGACTTCAGAGCCAGTGCTCTATCTAGCTTCCCTTCAGCATTTATTTTATAAATAAAATTTTGAGTTCCAAATTTTTCTTCCTCTCTCCCTCCCATCTTACCTCCCCAATATGGTATGTAATCTTGTTATACATGTGCCATCATATTTCCACATTAGTCATGTTGAGAAAGAAGAAACAGAAGAAAGGGAAAGGCCATACACACACACACACACACATGTAAAAATTGAATACTTCAATTTGCATTCAAACTCCATAGTTCTTTCTCTGGGTGGGAATAGCATTTTCCATCAAGAGTCCCTTGGAGCTATCTCAGATCAAATCTTATTACTGATAAAAGTTAAGTTCATCACAGTCCTGTGTACGATGTTCTCCTGGTTCTGCTCACTTACCTCAGCATTAGTTCATGTAAGTCTGTTCCATGTTTTATCCCTGTTGATACTTGCTGATAGTTTTAGGTAGCTACTGCTTATTATTTTAAGGAAAACTTCATTTATTGCTATGCTCTCTGTTTTTATTAGGAATGGACATTCTATTTTGTCAAAAGCTTTCTCTGCGTCTAATAAGATCATCACATGATTTCTGTTAGCTTTGTTATTGAGATGGTCAATTATGCTGATAGTTTTCTAGTCCTGGCATTCCTGGCATAAATCCCACCAGGTCATAATATATTATCCTGGTGTTAAATTGCTGTAATATCTTTGCTAATATTTTATTTAAAATGTTTGTATTGCTATTCATTAGGGAAATTGTTCTAAAATTTTTCTTCTCTGTTTTGACTCTTCCTGGTATCAGAACCACATTTGTGTCATGAAAGAAATTTGGTAGGACTCCTTCTTCACCGTATTTCCAAATAGATTATATAGTATTGGAATTAATTGTTCTCTAGATGTTTGGTAAAATTCACTGGCCCTGGAGAATTTTTTCTTAGGGAGTTCATTGATGGCTTGTTAATTTATTCTTCTAAAATGGCGTTATTTAAGCATTTTATTTCCTTTTCTGTTAATCTGGGCAATTTATATTTTTGTAAATATTCATCTAGTTCACTCAAACTGCCAGATTTATTGATGTACAGTTGGGCAAAATTGCTCCTAAGTATTGTTTTAATTATCTCTTCATTGGTGGTATGTTTACCCTTTTCATTTTTGATAGTGGTAATTTGGCTTTCTTCTTCTTCTTTCTTCTTCTTCCTCTTCTTCTTCTTCTTCTTCTTTCTTCTTTCTTCTTTTTTTCCTTCTTCTTTCTTCTTTCTTCTTCTTCTTCTTCTTCCTTCTTTCTTCTTCTTCTTCTTCATCTTTTTTTTTCCTGAGGCAATTGGGGTTAAGTGATTTGCCCAGGGTCACACAGCTAGGAAGTGTTAAATGTCTGAGACCAAATTTAAACTTAAGTCCTCCTGACTTCAGAGCTGGTGCTCTAACCAATGTACCACCTACCTGCTCCTCTTCTTTCTTTTTTTAAATCAAATTAACCAAAGGTTTTCCTATTTTGCTGGGTTTTTCATAAAACTAGCTCTTAATTTTATTTAGTAGTTCAATAGTTTTCTTACTTTCAATTTTATTAATCTGTCCTTTGATTTTCAGAGTTTTTAATTTAGTATTTAATTGACATTTTTAATTTGTTTTTTTTCTAGCTTTTAAAATTGCATTTCCAATTCATTGGTCTGTTCTTTCTCTATTTTATTCATGTAGCATTAAAAAATATAAAAATTCCCCTAAGTACTGCTTTGGTTGCATCCCATAAATTTTGGAATGTTATCTCATTGTCATTCTCTTTGATGAAATTATTGATCATTTCTATGATTTGTTGTTTGACTCACCCATTCTTTAGGATTAGATTATTTACTTTCCAAATTAATTTTTAATCTATCTTTCCATGATCCTTTATTTCATGGAATTTTTATGGCATCATGGTCTGAAAAGGAAACATTTAATATTTCTGCTTTTCTGCATTTGAATGTGAGGGTTTTATGCCTTAATATGTGGCCCATTTATATATAAATATATTTTTATATATTTATATATAAAATATATTTTTTCCTATCATCATGCAATTTTGTTCAGAGGGTTATCATATCTAACTTTTCTAAAATTCTGTTCACCTCCTTAATGTCTCTCTTTTTTATATTGTGGCAAAATTTATCAAATTCTGAGAGGGGGAGGTTGAATTCCCCCACTAGTATAATTTTGCTGACTATTTCTTCCTATAACTCACTTAATTTATCCTTTAAGAATATGAATGCTACAGCAATTGATGTGTATATGTTTACATATTATTTGTCTATGTGCCTTTTAACAAAATGTAGTTTCCTTCCTTGTCTCTTTTAATTAGATCCATTTTTGCTTTTGCTTTGAGATCAGGATTGCTACCACTACTTTTCCTTTTTTACTTCAATTGAAGCATAATATATTTTGTGCCAGACTTCTACTTTTACTCTGTGAGTCTCTCAACTTCAAATGTGTTTCTTGTAAACAACATATTGCAGAATTCTAGTTTTTAATCCACTCTACTATCTGCTTTTGTTTTATGGAAGAGTTCACCCTATTTGCATTCACAGATATGATTGCTCTTCCTTTTTTTTTTCTTTTTGCTGAGGCAGTTGGGGTTAAGTGACTTACCCAGGGTCATACAGTTAGGCAGTGTTGTGTCTGAGCCGTATTTGAACTCAGTTGCTCCTGACTTCAGGGCTGGTGTTCTATCCACTGCACCACCTAGCTGCCCCATGATTGCTCTTTCTTAACTTACATCCTATTTCCCTCTTGTTTATACTTTTCTCTCTCTTCTTTTATCCTTCACCTCCAGTGTTTTGCTTCTGACCATTGCTTCCCTCAATCTGCTTTCTCTTCTATCATCCTCACATCTTTTTTTCCCCCTTCCCCTCCTACTTCCCTTTGTGTAAGATAGATTTCTCTATTCAACCGAGTGTGTATGTTAATCCTTCTCTGAGTCAAATCTGATAAGAGTAAATTTCAAACAATGCTTGTCCCCTTCCTTCTTTCTCTGTACTGTAATAGATATTTTTATGCCTCTTATTGCGATATAATTTATTCCCATTCTGCCTCTCCTTTTTTTCTTCTCCCAATTTAATTCTTTTTTCATCCCTTAATAAAAATATTTTATCATCACATCAAAATCAACTTATACTCACATTTTCTAAGTGCTACTAACTGTAGCATAGTTTTCTTAAGTTACACAGTTCTTAATACACAGTTCTTAAAAGTTACAAGTATCATTTTTCTCTGTGTGGATATAAATTGTTTAGCCTTATTGAATGTCATTTTTTTTCTTTCCTGTTTACTTTTTTATGTTTTCTTGAGTTTTGTATTTGAAGATCAAATTTTCTGTTCAATTCTGTTTTTTTTTTTTTTTTTTTCAGGAGCGTTTGAAATTACCATACTTCACTGAATAGCCATCTTTGACCCTGGAAGATTATGCTAAATTTTTCTGGATAGTTGATTCTTGATTGTAATTCAAGCTCCTTTGCTTTTCAGAATATCACATCCCAAGCTTTCTGATCTTTAATGTAGAAGCTGCTAAATCTTGTGTTATCCCGACTGTGGCTCTATGATACTTGAATTGTTTTTTGTTTTTTTGTTTTGTTTTGTTTTGTTTTTTCTGGCTACCTGCAGTATTTTTCTCCATGACCTGATAGTTTTGGCATTTGGCTACAATATTCCTTGGAGTTTTCATTTGGGGAACTCATTCAGGAAGTGATCTGTAAATTCTTTCAGAGATTAGTTTGCTTTCTGGTTCTAGGATATCAGAGCAGGTTTTGTTGATAATTTCTTGAAAGATGCTCTCCAGACTCTTTTGTTGATCATGACTTTCAAGTAGTCCAATAAATCCTAAATTATCTGTCCTGGATCAGTTTTCCAGGTCATTTGTTTTTCCAATGAGGTATTTTACAACTTCTTTTTTATTTTTTTTCATTCTTTTGATTTTGTTTGACTGATTCTTGATGTCTCATAAATCCATTAGCTTCTACTTGTTAATTCTAATTTTTAAAGAATTATTTTCTTCAGTTGGCTTGTATACTTTTTCATTTGGCTGATTCTACTTTTAAAGGAGTTGTTCTCTTTAGTCAATTTTTGTGCTTTCTTTTACAAGCTGTTGACTCTTTTTTCATAATTCTCTTGAAGACCTCTCATTTCTTTCCCCAATTTTTTTCCTCCACCTATCTTACTTGATCTTTAAATTTCTTTTTTGAGTTTTTCCAAGCAGACTTTTGGGGCTTGAGACCAAGTCGTATTCCCCTGTGAGGCTTTGCATGTAGGTATTTTGACATTGTTCTCCTCTTCTGAGTTTGTGTTTGGATCTTCTCTGCTACCACAGTTGCTTTCAATAATCAGGGCTCTCTTTTATTTTTTGCTTATTTTTTAAAGTTGACCTCTGCTCCTGGGGTACAAAGGACAGCGTCTTAAGTTTCTCACACTGGGGGCCAGGGACCTGGTCCTTGACTTTCTGCCCCATTGGGACCTCTGAGAATGGAGGCTTGCTTGTGCTGTGTTGGGACACATGCCTGTTGTGCCCTGGGTTCCAGGGCTGGCCGTTTACCTCCTGTGCTGGAGCTGGAGGCTTCACAATTCACCCACTATACCACTGGACTGCTGAACCAGAACCACAGGACCTTCAGTGCTAATCTGTGCAGTGGTTAAGAACTTCCCTTTGGCTTGCCTGGACACCGTACATCCTGGACTCTGCTCCCCTTTTACTCAAGTAAAATAGACCTTTCCTGAAGTCCACCCAAATTAACTTGGGCAGTTGGAAACTGTTTTCTCTCTGTCTTTTTGTGGATTCTATTGCTCCAAGATTCTTCTTTCAGTGTTGATTTAACAAGGAAAACTCAAGTGAGCTCAGGCAACTTCCTGGCTTCTTTCTGCCATCTTAGCAGAGTCAGATCTCAAGTACTTCAGGGGAATGGCTGAAAGTTGTAAAAGAACCACTGGGGCAAGATGGTTCTAGTGCATGACTGACTCCATCTTCTGGGCCATGGATCAGAGATGCAGAGCTGGGAGGGACTCTGGAGACCATCCAGCCCAATCCTCTCTCCCTTTGTATGGATGAGTAGACTGAGGCCCAGGGAGAGGAAGGCTGAATCCTGGCCACAGACATAATTCTTTCTAACACACACACACCTATGCTGCCTCCCACAGGTTGTACAATGTGTTCTTTAGAACAAACAAATTCCTCCTGTCTTCTGGTTTCCCTTCTTGCCAGGTCACTGTGTCTCATTTGCTTGTTTGTGGCCTGACCACAATCCTGTATATGGGATCCTCGGTATCACAGACTGAGACGCAAGAGACTTGGGCTCTGGGAATGACCTGGATGGACCAACCTTAGACACCAAGGGCAATCCGAAGGCTTTTCCCAACCCTGACACTCATGTTCTCAGTCAGTGGCTTCTCAAACTTTTGGGTTGCAGGACCCCTTTTCACTCTTAAAAACTATTGAGGATCCCAAAGAGCTTTTGTTCCTGGAGAATTCTAGCTACTGATATTTACTTATTAGAAATAAAAACAAATAAGCTTTTCAGATGTTTATTTGTGGGGCAGCTAGGTGGAGCAGTGGATAGAGCACCAGCCCTGAAGCCAGGAGGACCTGAGTTTGAATGTGACCTCAGACACTTAACACTTCCTAGCTGTTGATCCTAGGCAAGTCACTTAACCCTAATTACCTTAGCAAAAAATAAAATAAAATAAA
>JAJPUD010006628.1:62811-72827 GCA_023553655.1 Myrmecobius fasciatus | reverse complement strand
CTTACAGAACAATAATATTCCATAACATTCATATACCGTAATTTATTCAGCCATTCTCCAATTGATGGGCATCTTTTCAATTTCCAGTTTCTTGCCACTACAAAAAGGGCTGCCACAAACATTTTTGCACATGTGGGGCCCTTTCCCTCCTTTAAAATCTCTTTGGGATATAGGCCCAGTAGAAACACTGCTGGGTCAAAGGGTATGCACTGTTTGATAACTTTTTGAGCATAGCTCCAAATTGCTCTCCAGAATGGTTGGATCCGTTCACAGTTCCACCAACAATGTATCAGTGTCCCAGTTTTCCCACATCCCCTCCAACAGCTATCATTATCATTTCCTGTCATTTTAGCCAATCTGACAGGTGTGTAGTGGTATCTCAGAGTTGTCTTAATTTGCATTTCTCTGATCAATAGTGACTTGGAGCACCTTTTCATGTGACCGGAAATAGTATAACTATATTTTCTAAAACAAAAAATGAGGGAGAAAAATGGTATTTTATACCTTTTTTCAAATATCATGGCTGAATTAAATAATAATAATTATTATCATAGCTAATACATAGCTATATAGTAATATGGCTAATATTAATATAAATATGATAATAATATTGCAATTTGTCTTGCAATCGAAGACAGGTGGATTATTTGTCTCCTCAGTATTGGGATAAGTTGTTTTGGTTGAAGTAAATGAAGAAAAGTTAGCCTCAGACAGATAGGTAGTTCGAAAGAGAAGAGCATTTTAAAAGCTAATAATATCTTAGTATTATTATGAAAAAGTCTCAGGAATAGCCAAGAGTCTGCAGACCACTTCTTGAAAATGTAATAATAATCATTGTTTTTATTCGGTCATGTCTGACTCTTCATGACCCCATCTGAAGATTTTTGGCTAAAATACTGGCGTGTTTTTGCCATTTCCTCCTCCAGTTCATGTTACAGGTGAGAAGTCTGAGGCAAATAGGGTTAAGTGACTTGCCTAGGACCACACAGAATTTTCAGAATTTGAACTCAGATCTTCCTGACTCCAAGCTCAGCACTCTGTTTACTGTGCCACCTAGCTGCCTAATAATAATAATAACTAGCAGTTTAGTCATAACATTTTAAGGTTTTTAAAGTGCTTTACAAATATGATCTCATTTTATCCTCATAGCAACTCTGGGAGACTGGTGCTAGTATTAACCTCTTTAACAAATAAGGAAACTGAGGCAATTCTGGAAGTTAAATGAGTCCACAGCTACATAACTAATGTAGCATTTGCATTCAGACTTCCTGATACTCAGTCTAGTATACTCTCTGAGGCATTACTTACTGTTCTAAGGTCCCTTCTATTCTATTCTATAATGCAATATTCTGAATTTTATAAATATAAATTCCAATCATACCTAATCTTCAACACCAAGTTCTGAATCCTTCTTACCTCTGAAGCGTCCATACCAGGCTCTTATAAATGGGTGCAATATAATTGCCGAATGTAATTAGATTATCAGTGAGATTAAGGCGCCAGCTTAAAAATATACATATGCTATTTAAAGGTATAATCCTGGAATCATGATGAGTTATGACAGTATGGTAGGATTATAATGCAGTCGCAACTAGTGAGCCAAAGAAGAAGGGCCGTGATGGAATCTAGGAGAAATGTTGGAGAGCAAGAATGCATCTCTCTAGCAAATAAGGATTATCCAGTCAATAGAAAGGTATTGCCAAGGAGAAATGCCAGATAATTTAGGTCTTTCCCCTTCTCCCCAGCAGATGGGCGGGTGTTTGGGACTGGCCAAAGTAACCTCATGGTATTGGCTACAATGCAACAGGAAATGGATGGGATTATTTAGAACCTATGGATGGAGAAACTCCAAATGTATCATCTCTATAAAGAGAATTGTCAGATCTCTATTCTCTATCCAGCCCTACTCTCTCTTTTTAGCAACAGTACCACATCACTCACTGCCCAATGGACATTTCATGCTGGATGACATACACACCTCCAACTTCATATGTCCAAAACAATCCTCGTTGCCTTTTCTCCCAAATCCTCCCCTTCTCTGGACTTTCCCGTTACTTTTAAAGTCTTGACTTCATCTTGGGTCTTTCCTTCATCCTTGCCTCATGTATCCAACCTTCACAATATCTCTCGCATCTCTCTTTACCTCTCCACTCATCGAGCTACCACACAGATTCATCACTTTTTTACCTGGACTCGCACAGTCACTCTCATTGGTCTCAGCCTCAAATCTCTCCAATACATCAATTTTCCATTCCTGAGGATTCCATTCCACCTAACATATAATTTCTTTTTTAAAAAAATTTTTAAAAATAATAGCTTTTTATTTTCAAAATATATGCAAAACTGTGTCTCTGTGTAGGATGTCTGCATCATTTGTTCTGTGAGCTAGTTTTAAAATTACAAAAAAAAAAATCCTGAAACATCAAAATACGTGCAAAGACGTGTAGTTTTCTGAAGTATAATTCTTACCCTGAAACGATCAATCAGCCCCAATGAGATTCTGTTACTTCCATAATCTAATATTATTCCTCTGCGTGGCATTAAAAGCTCTTCATATCCTGGATCCTTCCTAGTTTCCAGGCTTCTTAGTACTTTATTCCCCTTCCACATAATTTATGATGTAATTACTTGTTGTTTCAAGAAAATGACTGTACCTTTGTTTCATCTGTCCTCATATCTGGAATTCTTTTTCTCATCACCTTTTACTTATTAATTTCCCCCAATTCCTCCAAGACTTCCTATGTAGTTCACCTTCCCCAGGCCTGCCTTTCCCAGTCTTCTAAATGCTAAAGCCTTCCCCCTTGAGATTACTTTCCATTTACTCAGGAGATATTGTGCACGTAGCTGGTTACTCCTAATGGCTCCTCCATTAGAATGTCAGCTTTGTTTTTTTCCCTTGTTTCCTTAGCTTTTAGCACAGTGCAAGCTCTTCATAAATGCATGTTGATCGATTGGCTATACAAACAATAACAAGAACTTCATATATGATAAGAGTTATAGAGCACTTTAAAGTTTACAGATTTATAATTTTACTATATGATTATAATTTATATCATATAATAAAATTTATAAATATGATCTCATTTTATCCTGGAAGGTAGGTGCTATTATTATTGTCATTTTAAAGATGAGGAAACTGTGAAAGAGGTGATATGACTTTCCAAGGTCACACAGCTAGTGAGTACCTAATGCTTGAACTCAGGCCATCTTGACTCTTAATTTTTTATGAGTAGACCAGTTTTAAGAAGCATCTTGGGTTGTCATAATGGTGCCTTATGGGGTACTTTGAGGGGATAGATACAGGCCAGCCTTCTGGACTCCCTTCTTGGCGCCAAGGACTTTGCCACCATGACACGGGGGTCTTTTTACCTTAGTGCTTCGGGTCATTTTGGAATGAGAGCAGCCATGTTCCATTACCCCACTGGCTTCTGACATGATTCTAAAGACTCATACCTGGAGATCCCTTCCCCTCTTCTTCTTTATCTCCCACTTTGCAGGTTCCTTTCAGTCCAAAAGCATTGATTAAGCACCTACTGTATTCTAGGCACTGGGCTAAATAATAAGGATACAAAGAAAAGCAAAAAAGTCCATGTTCTAATGGTACTCAGTCTAATGGAGGGCAGAATGGGCAAACAACTACACATGAACAAGGTATACACATTTGAAGTAAATCGGGAGTAGTCTCAGACACTACTATTGAGAACAGGCAAGTCTTCTTGTAGAAAATGAGGATTGAGTTGAGACTTGGAAGGAAGCCAGAGCATCCAAGAGAGAGCCTTCATGGGACAGCCAATGAAAATGAAAATGCCCAGACTTGAGCAATGGAGTGCTTATTGTTACCAAATGAAAGGGACTAAGATAGAAGAAGATAGGAAAGGAAGGGAAAGGGGCCAGATTAGCAGGGCTTTTTTTTTCTTTTCTTTCCCTTTTTAAAGTAAATAGTATTTTATTTTTTCCAATAACATATAAAGTTAGTTTTCAACATTCATTTTTATAAGATTTTGAGTTCCACATTTTTCTTCCTCCCTCTTTCCTATCCCCCCTAATCTATTATAGGTTATCCATATACAATCACATAAACATATTTCCACATTAGACATGTTGTGAAAGAAGAAGCAGAAGAAAAGTGAAAAGGCACACACAAAAAAAGTGAAAATCGTATACTTCGGTCTGCAAAGTTCTCCATAGTTCTTTCTCTAGATGTAAGTAGGCTTTTCCATCACAAGTCTTTGGTAATTATCTTGGATTACTTCTTTGTTGAGAAGATCCAAGTTTATAACAGTTGATCCTCGCACAGTGATTGCTGTGATTGTGGATAGTGTTCTCTTGGTTCTGCTTACTTCGCCCAGCGTCAGTTCAGATGTTTTTCTAGGTTTTTCTGAAGTCCACCTGCTCATCATTTCTTATAGCACAGTAATCTCCAAAAACATGACAATCATATGCCACAGCTTGTTCAAGAATGTCCCCAATTGATGGACATCCCCTCGATTTCTAGTTCTCCACCACCACAAAAAGAGCTGCTATTAATATCTTTTGTACATGTAGATCCTTTTCTCTTTTTTGTGATCTCTGTGATTCAGACCCAGCAATATCACTGCTGGATCAAAGGGTATGCACAGTTTTATAGACCTTTGGGCATAGTTCCAAATGGTTCCCAGAATGATTGGATCACATCACAACTCCACCTAAGTTTCCCATGTCTCCAATATTTATCATTTTCCTTTTTTTAAAAAAAATTTTTTTCTTTTTTTTATTATTTTCTTTTTCTATCATATTAGCCAATCTGATAGATGTGAGGTGGTACTTCAGAGATTTTTAAATGTGCATTTCTCTAATCAACAGTGATTTAAAGCACTTTTCCATATGACTATAGATAGCTTTGATTTCTTCATTGAAAACTGCCTGTTCAGTAGGGTAAAAACAGAGAAAGAAAACTATAGACCAATTTCCCTAATGAATATTGATGCAAAAATTTTAAATAAGATTTTAGCAATGAGATTACAGAAAGTCATCCCCAGGATAGTACACTATGACCAAGTAGGATTTATACCAGGGATGCAGGGCTGGTTCAATATTAGGAAAACTATCAGCATAATTAATTATATTAATAACCAAATTAACAAAAACCATATGATCATCTCAATAGATGCAGAAAAAGCCTTTGACAAAATCCAACACCCTTTCCTTTTAAAAACACTAGAGAGTATAGGAATAAATGTGCTTTTCCTTAAAATGATCAGTAGCATCTATTTAAAACCATCAGCAAGCATCATATGTAATGGAGACAAACTAAAACCATTCCCAATAAGATCAGGAGTGAAACAAGGCTGCCCACTGTCACCATTACTATTTAATATTGTATTAGAAATGTTAGCTTTAGCAATAAGAGAAGAAAAAGAGATAAAAGGAATCAGAGTAGGTAATGAAGAAACCAAATTATCACTCTTTGCAGATGACATGATGGTATACTTAGAGAACCCTAGAGATTCAACTAAAAAACTACTAGAAACAATTCACCACTTTGGCAAAGTTGCAGGATTCAAAATTAATCCACATAAATCATCAGCATTTTTATATATTACCAACAAAGTTCAGCAGCAGGAGATACAAAAAGAAATTCCATTCCAAATAGCAGATGATAGGATAAAATATTTGGGAATCTATCTGCCAAGGAAAAGTCAGAAACTATACAAACTAAATTACAAAACACTTTCCACACAAATAAAATCAGACCTAATCAATTGGAAAAATATTAAGTGCTCATGGGTAGGCAGAGTGAACATAATAAAAATGACAATACTACCCAAACTAATCTACTTATTTAGTGCCATACCAATCAAACTCCCAAGAAATTATTTTACATATCTAGAAAAAATAGTAGCAAAGTTCATTTGGAAGAACAAAAGGTCAAGGATTTCAAGGGGATTAATGAAAAAAAAGGCAGATGAAGGTGGCCTTTGCTGTACCAGATCTAAAACTATATTATAAAGCAGCAGTTATCAAAAGCGTTTGGTACTGGATAAGAAATAGAGCAGTCGATCAGTGGCACAGGATAGGTTATCAGGACAACCTAGGCATTAACCTTAATAATCTAGTGTTCGATAAACCCAAAGGCAACAGCTTTTGGGATAAATACTCTCTATTTGGCAAAAACTGTTGGGAAAATTGGAAACTAGTGTGGAAGAAATTATGGCTTGACCCATACCTAACACCACATACCAAGATAAGATCTAAATGGGTTCATGATCTAGATATAAAGAGGGACTTTGTAAGCAAGTTAGAGGAACGTAATATAGTTTATCTCTCAGACCTGTGGAGATGGAACAAATTTATGTCCAAAGAAGACTTGGAACTCCTAATTGAACACCAGATGGATAATTTTGACTATATTAAGTTAAAAAGTTTCTGTACAAACAAAACAAATGCAGACAAGATTAGGAGGGAAGCATCAAATTGGGAAATCATCTTTACATTTAATGGTTCTGATAAAGGCCTCATTTCTAAAATATATAGAGAATTGTCTCATATATATAAGAATTCAAGCCACTCTTCAATAGATAAGTGGTCAAGGGATATGAACAGACAATTTTCAGATGATGAAATTAAAACCATCTCTAGTCATATGAAAAGTTGTTCCAAATCACTATTGATCAAAGAAATGCAAATTAAGACAACTCTGAGATACCACTACACACCTGTCAGACTGGCTAAAATGACAGGTAAAGATAACGATGAATGTTGGAGGGGATGTGGGAGGGCTGGGACACTAATACATTGTTGGTGGAACTGTGAACGGATCCAACCATTCTGGAGAGCAATTTGGAGCTATGCTCAAAAAGTTGTCAAACTGTGCATACCCTTTGACCCAGCAGTGTTTCTACTGGGCCTATATCCCAAAGAGATCTTAGAGGAGGGAAAGGGACCCACCTGTGCAAGAATGTTTGTGGCAGCCCTTTTTGTAGTGGCTAGAAACTGGAAACTGAAGGGATGCCCATCAACTGGAGAGTGGCTGAATAAATTATGGTATATGAATGTTATGGAATATTATTGCTCTGTAAGAAACGACCAGCAGGACGATTTCAGAGAGGCCTGGAGGGACTTGCATGAACTGATGCTGAGTGAAACGAGCAGAACCAGGAGATCATCATGCACAGCAACAACAGTATTACATGATGATCAATTCTGATGGACATGGCTCTCTGCAATAAAGAATTGTCTCAAACCAAAAAAAAAAAAGAAAAGAAAACTGCCTGTTCATATTGTTTAGCCATCTATCAATAGGAAAGTGACATAGCTTTATAAATCTGACTCAGTTCTCTATATATTTTAGAAATGGGATCTTATGGGAAACCTGGCTGTAAAAATTGTTTCCTAGCTTTCTGCTTTCTTTCTAATTTTGGTTGCATTGGCTTTGTTTGTGCAAACCCATTTTAATTAAATGTAATCAAAATTATCTATTTTGCATTTCACAATGTTCTCTATCTCTTGTTTGATTATAAATTCTTCCCTTTCCCACAGATTTAACAGCCTTGTTCTCCTAATTTGCTAATGGTACCCACCTTCATGTACCTGTTTTGACCTTATCTTGGTATGCAGTGTGAGATGTTGGTCTATGGTTTTAAAAGCCAGACACAAGATTTCATCCTAGAAGTGATAGGGAGCCACAGGAGTTTATTAAACAGGGGGGTAACAGTCTAGACTGGTGTTTTAAGATCACTTTGGTGGCTGAATGAAATATGAGTTGGGGAGAGAAAGACTAGAAGCTGGGAAACCAACCAAAAAGGCTGAGCTGTAAAGAGGGCTATCTCTTTATTGGATGTTCCCAGGAAACGCCCCAAAGGCTATGCTGATCAGTTTCTCTGGGGACAAAATCAATGGACAATGTAGCCCGAGCCAAACAGATCACTGTGATTTTTGCCCCGATGAAACCTGTTCTCTACCAGCCCTTGTCTGAGAGCAGAACTTTCAGGAGTCCCCTAGTTTTTGAGGAAGACGTCCAAACCCTTTTTAGCTTATGTATTATGTATTTTTCTTATGTAGGGAAACAGGAACACTTCATCAATCTGAGCTATGTATGGCCTGGATCACTGATCTCATGCGATCTTTCACTTCCCTTAACTCCAAGCCTATCCTTACCAAAAAATCTGGTTTCCTAGATATTTTGATACTGAGGATTGGGGGCTTTGCTTAGCAGGTATCTTATTCACAAAGGAGATACATCTTTTTTTTCCTGAGGCAATTGGTGTTAAGTGACTTACACAGGGTCACACAGCTAGAGGAGGTACATCTTTAAGTGAATATATTCTATTGCTAGTAGAGCACAGTTTATGTAAAGCTGAATAGAGTGCCCCAGTGACCCTCAAGACTGAGAGCTCACATGGAGTTTCCAACCCTGCTGAACTGAGAAACTGGACCTTGGACCATCATGCCATGGAAAAGAGTGTGTAACAGATGCTCTCTATGGATGTTTGCTTGCATTTTGTTTTCCTTCTCAGATTTTTTTTTCTTGTAGATCCGATTTTTCTTGTACAGCAAGATAACTGTATAAATATGTATACACATATTCAATTTGTCATGTATTTTAACATAATTAACATGTATTAGACTTCCTGCCATTTAGGGGAAGGGGTGGAGGGAAGGAGGGAAAAAATTGTAACAGAAGGCTTTGCAAGGGTCAGTGTTAAAAAATTACCCATATATATGTTTTGCAAATAAAAAGCTTTAATAAAAAAATTTTAAATCATGTAAAAGAGCTCGTGAAGGCCAGCCTCGGACTCCCTGTCAGCCTTGGACTCCCTGTCAGCCTCTTCCATCCTTGCCCCATTCAGTCAAGTCAACAAACATTTTTTTAAAGTGCCTGCTGTATGTCAGACACTGTGCTGAGTGCCGGAGATAGAAAGAAAGGCAAAAAACAGAAGGAGGAGAAAGGCACAGAAGGCCTTGGGAAGGGTTTTGTTTAAAGAAAGGCACTTACATGGCTGATCACATGGATTTTATTCCCAGTAAGCAGAAGCTGTGTCATGAAAAAAGGAAAAAAAATACTGGGTTCAGATTGTATCTTCAGGGGTCAGGCCAAGGCTTATCTGACAGCAGTACTGCAGGGCAAACTCTCAGACCAGAATTAACTTAACTTCAGGCTCAAGCAGATATTCCCAAGTTTTGGGGGGGGTGCCTTCTGTGAGAAGGGGGGAAGTCATCCCCTGATTTCTTTCTGATTTATAAAAAACCCACACGAGCATCATCCAAGCTCTCGTACCCAGGGAGGAGAGTAGCAGGGACACTAAGAATGGCAGCAGCATCAAGGCAAGAAATTGGAGTGAGAAGGAACCAGGCTTGATGTGAACCTTTGCAAGTATCTGAACCTGTTTCCCCTTTTATAAAAAGAGGGCATTTGACCAGATGACCTCAGAGGCTCTTCCAACTCTAGATCCATGAACCTATGAAAGGATGGCTCAAAGATCTTTTAAGAATGAGATGAACAGAAACCAACATGGCGGAGTCAAGGCAAGTCGGAAAGGGTCCATCGGAGAGATCCTTCCTCTAGCCTGACCCAGAATCCTTTGTGTAATTCTCCTAGATACTCATTTTAGATACTGGAGGGGGGTCATCTACAGGTCCAGTCTCCCCCGACTAGACTATAATAAGCTCCTTGTGGTAGGGAGGCAAGAATCCATGACTCTTGACACACCCAAGTTCATCAATCAATTGCAAATATCTCTGATAGATCAAACCTCTGTGCTGAGCACTAGAGCAGAAAGTAGGTGCTTTTGGGGAGGCAATCAAGTTTAAGTGACCTACCCAAGCTCACATGGCTAGTGAGTATCTAAGTTTGGATTTGGACTCTGGTTCCCCTGACTCCGGGACTGGTGCTCTATCTACTGCACTACCTAACTGCCCCCAAATAAGTGTGTAATAAAAATTAGTTGATCATAGAGGTGGCAAGTTACTCCATCATTCTCTCCCTACACACTCTCTCTCTCTCTCTCTCTCTCTCTCTCTCTCTCTCTCTCTCTCTC
>JAJPUD010006628.1:43003-62801 GCA_023553655.1 Myrmecobius fasciatus | reverse complement strand
CTCTCTCTCTCTCTCTCTCTCTCTCTCTCTCTCTCTCTCTCTCTCTCACACACACACACACACACACACACACACAGATTAACATGGCTCTAATAGCTTAGTGGGTAGTTAGGTGATGTAGTGGATAGAACCTTGGACTTGGAATCAGGAAGATTCATTTTCTTGAGTTCAAATCTGAACACAGACAATTGCTAGCTGGGTAATTAGTGACTAGGTAAGTCACTAATCCCAGTTTCCCTCAGTTTCCACACCTCTAAAATGAATTGTAGAAAGAAATGGCAAACCACTCCATTGTCTTTGCCAAGAAAACTCCAAATCCAGTCACAGAGAGTCATACATGACTGAGCAACAATAACAAATCTTCTTTGGGAAGGTCTTTGGGAAGGGCTATTGCTGAAACCAGCATCCTTTGTCCAACCTGGCCACGGGGCTCTCTAAATTTAGCTGGACAGGTTCTCGGAAATCAGTCACATGTTATGGTATCACCTGGAGCTCATACTTAATAATTAACAACAAATATTTACAGAAATCTTTAAGATTTGCAAAGTGCTTGATGTGTGATATTTGATCCTCCTTACAACCCTGTGAAATACAATAATAATAACAACTAGCATTTATATCAGTGTGTAAGTTTGCAGAGCACTTTACATTTAACCCTTACAACAATCCCATGAAATATATCTTTTTTACCAAATCAAATGAGATGATATTTGCATTTAATGAAGGTTCCCAGGACACCGTTACCACTTTATAAATTCTTGTTCCCTTTCCTTCCCTATTATCACCCCCATTTTATAATTGAGGAAATGGAGGTAAACAGGGTTAAGTGGCTTGCCCAGGGTCATACAGCTAGTTAAGTGTCTGAGCAGGATTCAAATTCTAATCTACCTGACTACAATTCTGCTGCCCCATCCTCCACATGACCAAGGTCTAGATTCAAATTTCCCAGGAAAGTCAGGGGGAGTGTTCTTGTTGCTATTGCTGTTGAGTCACTTCAGCCCCATTTGGAGTTTTCTTGTCAGAGATTCTGGAGGAAATGGAGTGCCATTTCTTTCTCAGCTCATTTTCCAGCTGAGGAAACTGAGTCAAACATGGTAAAGTGACTTGCTCAGGGTCACACAGCTGGTAAGTACTTATGTCCAGATTTAAATTCTTGCTGCCTCCACTCCTGAGCTCTATCCACTGTATCCCCCCACCCCTGCAGCTTCCCTTCTAATTGGATGGACTAGAGATTGTATTTTGTAGAGATTATATTTTTCTAGACTAAACTCTGGTTGCCTCCACATCATAGATATTTGATACTTCCATGTCATGTGAAATCAAGAGATTTAGAATTGAAAGAGATCTTAGAGAGCATCGGTCTGACCTTCTCCTTTGCCCAGGATCACACAGCTAGTCAGTAGCGACTCTGGATTTCAGTACAATTCCCCCAACTCCAAGCCCAGAGCCATAAATACCTTAGGACAGGGATCATTGATTGGTTTGGGGTCATGGACTCCATGGCTGGTGAAGCTCCAATTTCTCAGAATATCTTTTTATTTATTTTTCTCATTTAAAAATGGCTTTTTATTTTCAAAATATATGCAAAGATGGTTCAACATTTACCTTTGCAAAATCTTATGTTCCAATTTTTTTCTCCCTCCCTCCCTCCCTTCACCCCCTCCCCTAGACAGCAAGTAATCCAACATAGGTTAAACATGTGCAATTCCTCTCTATTTCCACATTTATCATTCTGTGCAAGAAAAGTCAGATCCAACAGAAAAAAAATGAGAAAGAAAAAAAAAGCAACAGAAAAGGTAAAAATTTTATGTTGTGATCCACACTCAGTCCCCACAATCCTGGAGCTCCCCATGGCTCTCTCCATCCCAAGTCTGTTGGAACTGGCCTGAATCACCCCATTGTTGAAAAGGGCCACATCCATCAAAATATGTTTTTAAATGATATTTTAAAAAATACAGAGAATGACAAAGCAAACTAGATTGAAATAGAGATGGATTTTTTCCATTCAAATTTATGAATCCCCTAAAATCTAGCAATCAGTAGTAGAAATGGTACACAACATGATAAATATGGAAATAGATTTAAAAGAATTGCATATATTTAAACTACATCAGATTACTCACTATCTTGGGAAGGGGAAGGTAAGAGAGGGAGAGAAAATGAATCCCCTGAAGTCTATCAATAGACTAGCAATAGTAGAGGTGCTAC
Source organism: Myrmecobius fasciatus (assembly GCA_023553655.1). NCBI lineage: Eukaryota > Metazoa > Chordata > Mammalia > Dasyuromorphia > Myrmecobiidae > Myrmecobius > Myrmecobius fasciatus. The sequence goes on along the minus strand of JAJPUD010006628.1, from coordinate 60,593 downwards.
ACAACGTGATAAAGATGGAAATATATTTAAAAGAAGTTAAATAGGGGGCAGCTAGGTGGCGCAATGGATAGAGCACCAAGCCCTGAAGTCAGGAGGACCTGAATTCAAATCTAGTCGCAGATACTTTACATCTCCTACCTGTGTGACCTTAGGCAAGTCACTTAACCCCAATTGCCTGAACAACAACAACAAAAAAGTTTAATATATTTAACCTACATCAGATTACTCACTGTCTTGGGAAGGAGAAAGTGAGGGAGGGAGAGAGAAAATGAATCCCCTGAAGTCTATCAATAGACTAGCAATAGTAGAGGTGATACACAACATAATAAAGATGGAAATATATTTAAAAGAATTGCATATATTTAACTTACATCAGATTATTTGTTGTCCTAGGAAGGGAGAAAATGAATCCCCTGAAGTCTATCAATAGAGGAAGTGGTACAGAACATGACAAATATGGAAATTTGTTTAAAAGAATTATATACATTTAACCTATATTAAGTTACTCATTGTTTTAGGAAGGAAAAGGGAAGGGAAGGAGAGAGAAAAATTTGGAACATAAAGCCTTAAAAAACGAATATTGAAAACTATCTTTACATGTTTTGGAAAAATAAAATACTATTGAAAATTTAAAAAAAAATAGTAGAGGTGGTATCCATGTTAAGAACTAAAGCAGAATAAAATTACCAGTCACTGGGATATGGGGTGAGGTGGGGGAGGACCAAAACAATAATAAAAAGAGAAAGAAAATGTAATACTCAGAACTGAGGCAGAACAATTGAACATAAGATCCAAGATCCTAGATTCTCTGAGTTGGAAGGGACCTGAGGGTCATCAGGGTCATCCCCCAACTCTGTTCCGGCACCTCTCCTCCCCAGGCCAGTGTCGCAATCTGACCTAGTAAACAGCGTAGGACAGGCCTGTCACATGGTCTGGCTGCCAGGCTGGAAGTCCAGAAAGAGAATGGGAAAGAAACAGTGCACCTGGTGTGACGATTGTCTGAAGGATTGCTACTGGTACCCCAGCATGGCAAAGAAGTGCAAGTATTTCTAACAGTCGTGCCAGCAGCTTTCCGGTGCAAAACCGGACACTAGTGGGGCCGGTCATAATAGAACAGCAGTGATAGATTCCATTCCTATGGCCCTTGTGATAAGGGATGGAGCACAGGTACTATCTCCCCATTTTATGGATGAGAAAACTGAGGCAGAAGTAAAGGGACTCACCCACACCTTACACCATATACCACAATAAGGTCAAAATGGATTCATGATCTAGACATAAAGAATGATATTATAAACAAATTAGAACAATGTAGGATGGTTTACCTCTTAGATCTGTGAAGGAGGAAGGAATTTGTGACCAAAGAAGAACTAGAGGTCATCATTAATCACAAAATAGATAATTTTGATTATATCACATTAAAAAATTTTTGTACAAACAAAAGGAATGCAGACAAGATTAGTAAGGAAGCAATAAACTGGGGAAACATTTTTACATTCAAAGGTTCTGATAAAGGCCTCATTTCGAAAATATGTAGAGAATTGACTCAAATATATAAGAATTCAAGCCATTCTCCAATGGATAAATGGTCAAAAGATATGAACAGACAATTTTCAGATGAAGAAATTGAAACTATTTCTAGTCACATGAAAAGGTGTTCCAAATCACTATTGATCAGAGAAATGAAAATTAAGACAACTCTTCGATACCACTACACAACTGTCAGATTGGCTAAGATGACAGGAAAAGATAATGTTGGAGGGGATGTGGGAAAACTGGGACACTGATACATTGTTGGTGGAACTGTGAACGGATCCAACCATTCTGGAGAACAATCTGGAACTGTGCTCAAAGAGTTATCAAACTGTGCATACCATTTGACCCAGCATTGTTTCTACTGGGCCTATATCCCAAGAGATCTTAAAGTAGGGAAAGGGCCCCACATGTGCAAGAATGTTTGTGGCAGCCCTTTTTGTAGTGGCAAGACACTGGAAGCTGAATGGATGCCCATCAGTGGGAGAATGGCTGAATAAATTATGGTATATGAATATTATGGAATATTATTGTTCTGTAAGAAACGACCAGCAGGATGATTTCAGAGAGGCCTGGAGAGACTTACATGAACTGATGCTAAGTGAAACAAGCAGAACCAGGAGATCATTATACATGGCAACAACAAGACTATATGATGATCAATTCTGATGGACATGACTCTCTGCAACAATGAAATGTTTCAAACCAGTTCCTATTGTTCAGCGATGAAGATGGTCATATACATCCAGAGAGAGGCCTGTGGGAACTGAGTGTGAACCACAACACAGCATTTTAACGCTTTCTGTGAATATTTCCATGCATTTTGTTTTCCTTCTTAGGTTGTTTTTTTTTCTAGATCTGATTTTTCTTGTGCAGTAAGGTAACTGTATAGATATGTGTGTATATATAAATATATATATATATATATATATATAGGTAATTTAACATATTTAACTTAGATTACCTGTCATCTAGGGGTGGGGGTGGGGGGAAGAAAGGGAAAAATTCGGAACAAAAAAATTTTTTGCAAAGGTCAATGTAGAAAAATCACTCATATGTTCTGTAAATAAAAAGCTTTAATTAATTAAAAAAATAAAGATATATTGTATATATAAAAAAGAAGTAAAGGGACTCAGCTAGTGATCACTGGATCTAAGGTTCCCCACCTTGTCTTTCCCAACTTCAGGACTCTCTCCACTAGACAGATTCAATTGAGAAAATGCATAGCGACTGATGGGGGAGGGGAAACAATGCTTAAGGTGATATTTTTGCTGCTATATGGTAAGGGGGTGCCATAGTGCACAGAGCACCATGCCTGGAATCAACAAGACTCAACTCCCTGAGTTCAAATCCAACCTCAGACATTTACCAATTGTATGACTTTGGACAAATCGTAAAATCCTTTTTGCCTCAGTTTCCTCATCTGTAAAGTGAGCCGGAAAAGGAAATGATAAATACCTCCAGTATCTCTGTCAAGAAAACCCCAAATGGGGTCACAGGGAGTTGGACAAGATTGAAATGACTCAACCAGCAATAAAATAACATGTAAACACCTTTACTTCATTCTTGGCCACTTTTCAGCATGATGTCTTGAGTCACTGACCTGGGGTGTGAAGGTTGTCGGGCTTTTAGCTGGTCATCCTTCATTTTTGAAAAGCACCAGTGATAGCACTGAGTGATGACTTGTCTCCAAGAGGCAGAGTTGTACAATGCCATCTTTCCACATCATCAAAGCCCAGCTACAGTAGGACAAGTCAGGACCAGAATGCAATGGATGACGTTATCTTCAAGGTCTGCTCATTGGCATCTTCAAGGTCTGCTCATTAGCTTCAAAGTCTGCCCATTGGCGTCTTCACGGTTTGCTCATTAGCATCTTCAAGGTCTGCCCGTTGGCATCTTCAAGATCTGCCCGTTAGCATCTTCAAGATCTGGCCAAGCTCTAAGTGCCCACATTCAACCACCTCCATGGGCACTGGAACAAATTGTTCTCATCTGCCCATTTCACCAGAGACGGTTCACATGCTTGGGGTGTTTCACGAAGCCTAGCACCTCTAAGTGCTCATCCACTTGCCACCCACTTCTCCCCTCTGGCTCTAAGAAACTGTAGGGTGCCAGCAACCTCAGCCTCTGAGCCATCGGTGACTTAGTGGGGGTGTCTGGGTTAGCCATTATGAAAAGAATACAAATGCCCCTTCCTGTTGCTCTACACTTAGTGTCTCATTGGGTTTTTCCTCATCACAATCCTGAGAGGGGGGTGCCATTACTACCTCTATTTTATAGGTGAGAAAGCTCAGGCCACCAGTGACAACCATGGAGACTTGGCCAGGTTCACCCAGCTGGCAAGTCTGAGAGGACATGAACTCAGGTCTTCTTTATTCTAGGCCTAATGCTCTATCCATGGTGCTGCCTTAGGAAATAATGGTGGAACTCGATTTGGGAAGCCTGATTACCCATAAGGCTTTATCTAAGGTTCTTGGATTAAGTGGTTTCTACCTTTAAATCTACAATCTTACATCATTTCAATACTGTTTTGGTTGATGAAGCATTGAATAGCAACTCTCTCACTTGTTCTCATCCCAATGAGGCAGGTAGAAATTAGTATCCCTGTTTTAACAGGAATGACTCACATTTCCATATTTCTGACAAGGAAGAGGAGGCAGCAGGATGGCTCAGTGGATAGAACAGTGGGCCAGGTGTCTGGAAGATATGAGTTCAAATTCAGCCTCTAATATTTACTAGCTGTGTGATCTTGGACAAGTCATTTAATGCTATTGGTTTCCTCATCTGTAAAATGAGCCACAGAAGAAAATAGCCAGTCTACTATCTTTCCAAGAAAACCTCAAATAGGATCATGAAGAGTCAGACAGACCGAACAGTTCATTTTATAGACGAACAAAATGAGGCTGGGTGAGAGAAAAGAGCTCGTCCAGGATTTCCTGTGCACTAGTTGCAGAGTCCTGAGTTCAGATCTCCCTTTGGCTATCCCAGCCCACGGCCTTCCCCTGCCTTCCTCTACCTGGACAGGTGGGGAGTTCTAGCCCCTAGAGAGCCCCTCCCCTGAGGCTGCCCTTCTCCTCTCCCTTCCTTCCAGGCCTAGTTTTCCCCAAATCCTTTCCTGAAGGACTCTGGCTCTCCCCCCGTACTCTGTCCCTCCCCAGCCCACTGTTCTCCTCCTGCCTTGGGCTCCAGGTATAGCCTTGAAGGCAGACTCCTGCTCCTCCTCTAGGTTCTCATAAGCTGTTGGTGCTTAAACAGAACTCTATGAAGATGAATTGATCGCGGTTCTCTCGTTGGGAACATCCCAAGGCCTCCGATTTCATCAGGATGAGCTGAAGGATTATTCCAAGGCCTCAGGTTTCATCAGGGTGGAACTCTCTGTCCCTACAAGATCCTTCACCTTTCCCAGAGCGGAGGGAGTCGGCCTTCGAAGCTTACCATGACCCAAATAGTCCATCCCACTGCGGACATCTCAGTGGCAGGACTGGGCCCTGGACAAAAGATGCACAGACATCACTAGGCCTGCCCCTGGGAATGGCCTTCCAACTGGCACAGCCTTCCGCAAGCCACGGACACCTGCCGGGGTACTGCCCGACAGCCTCGGGGGGCTCAGGCAAGGAGGGGGCTTGCCAGTCCACAGATTTCCCCTTTCTGCCTCCTCCTTCAACCAGAAGTGGGTATTTCCAGGACCCGGAACTGCCCTAGCTCCTTGGCAAACTGTCTAAGTGCAATGTAAGACACCAAGGAGAGAATCCTAGAACCTCACCTGGCCAGGGCTGCAGAGGCCACATGGAGCAACCTGTACCTGAGAAGGGTTCACTCCGTGACATTCCCGAGGAGTCCCTATCTAGCTTTGGACTGAATATCTTGGAGAAGGGCAAACTCCCCATTCTCCCTCTGGACAGACCTCCATTTTGGGCTCCAGAGCTCTTGTCATGGTCCCCTGCTGTCCTGATGACTGAAGGCCTCAGGACCCACTCTATCTCACCATGTTCCATTTTCTTTTCTTGGACTCCCTTCCATCTCCAGTGGCTGGCAGTTCCTTGGAGTCTCTCCAATAAAATGGAAGCTCCAGAAGGGCCCAAACTGGTTTTGCATTTCTTTTATGCTCTGCCCAGGGCCCCGTTGGCTGGACCTTTCCAGGGCTCATCCACTCCTGGTATTCACCAGTTACCCAACTCTTCCCTGCGGCTCCAAGAGGCAGAAGCATTTGAAGGGGCCCCAGCCCAGGAAAGGCAGCTGGGCTAAGCCAGGGATGGCACACCATCAGCGAGTTAGGATTCTCTGCCCCTAGCATGGGCACGTGAAAACAATTTGTTCCAACGGCCCCAAAGGCAAAAGTCACTGAAGTGGGCAACATGGAGCTCAGATGTGGCTTAGAGCTTGGTTGTTCATCAGACACCAAGGTCAACTGCAGCATCCTGGGCCATTGGCCTTGACTTTTTGTCTTGCCATTGGACTTCCATGATGATGGAAGAGATGACAAGGCTGGTGGCTTTGTGCAACTCTGACTCACTTAAATCTAATTTATATGTCTCTATGTGTCTCTATATCTCTCTGCCCCTCTCTGTATCTCTCTGTCTCTGTCTGTCTCTCTGTCTCTGTCTGTCTTTGTCTCTGTCTCTCTCTCCCTCCATCTCTCTCTGTCTCTCTCTATCTCTGTCTCTGTCTCTGTCTCTCTCTCTCTCTCTCTCTCTCTCACACACACACACACACACACACACACACACACACACCCCAAACAGAATGGATAAAAGTGGCCCATTCCTTTTCAGTGTGGAGAAATACATGGGGATTTTTGCCAGTTTATCTAATAGTCAGAGAATAAAGGAGTTTCCTCTTGTTTCCACACTATAACTTGGATCCTGGATTGAGGATTTGGACACATGGTTTCCCGCTCCACAGGGACCCCTTTTCTTTCATACATCACACATTTTGGCATATTTTCCATAATTAAAAAATGTAGACAACGTTCCAACACTCCGGAAATGGGTCCCCCTTGGTTGTTCACCTTACTTCTTCCTGGAAATGCCCCATCTGTGTGTTTCCTATGACTTTATTTAGTGCCATTTTGGTGCTGTTGATTGGGTGCAGGGTTTACCTCCCCCATATTCCATCAGTTCTCCCTTTCAAAGCCTTTGCCCTTTCTCTCTTTCTTTCTTGGGCAAGTGTTCTCATACAAAATGTCTACTGTGGAAATGTTTTACATAAATGTGTTGCCTGACTGGGGAGGAAGCAATGGATTTTGGGATTCAAAGCATACAAAAAAGGTTAAAAATCATTTGAATATGTAGTCCAGAAAAATAAAATATGATTAAAAAAAAGAAAAAAAATCTAATTTATATGCGATTCACATCCCCCCCCCACGTCCCTGGTTCCTTTCCAACATGAAGGACAAATAAAAACTAGAACCTATCATGGCAGCTTCTTGTAAGTCAGATGATCTGGGCAACTAAGTGGTTCAATGAATAGAGTGCCAGACTTGGTATCGGGCTCAAATCCCCTCGGACACTTCTTAGCTATGGGATCCGGAGCAAATTATTTAACCTTGGTTTGCCCTAAACCAATGGAGAAGAAAATGGAAAATCACCACAGTATCTGTGCCAAGAAAACCTCATGGACAATATAGCCCACGGGCTCACAAAGAGTTGGACATGGCTGAACAACAGCAAGGCGGAAGACGGAGAAAAAATGAGCATTCTTTTGCAGTTGAGTCATTTCAGTGATTCCAACCCTTGATGACCTTGTATGGGGTTTTCTTGGCAAAGATACTGTAGTGGTTTGCCATTTCTTTCTCTAGTTCATTTACAGCTCATTTATAGATAGGCAAATAGGGTTAGATGACTGCCCAGAGTCACCCGGTGAGTAAGTGTTTGAGGCCAGATTTGAATTTCTGACTGTAGGGCCAGTGCTCTACCCACTGCACCACCTGGCTACTTCTGTTTTAGAAATAAGGAGACTAAAAAAAGGAAAAGAAAAAAATAGAAAATAAGAAAGTGAGGGGCAGCTAGGTGGCGCAGTGGATAGAGCATCAGCCCTGAAGTCAGGAGGACCTGAGTTCAAATCTTAACACATCTTAGCTTTGTGACCCTGGGCAAGTCACTTAACCCCAACTGCCTCAGCAAAAAGCAAAAAACCCCCAAAAAACAGAAAATAAGAAAGTGCGACCCAGAAACAGAGTGAATCTGCTTAAGGTCATATCATTTGTACCTGAGAGAACCAGGATTCAAACCCTCCTCCTCTTCCCAGTCTTTCTTGACTCCAGTTTGGGTACTCCTTGGTACGGTCTCATTAGGGAGTCACCTGGCCAAAGTCATAAACCTAGAAAAGTGCTGGCAATATGGAAGGCTCTGGAAAGGTGAAATGTTCCGGCTGAGATCACCCAGCTATTGAATGACACAGTTAGAGCAGCTCAAAGCCAGGTCCTTGGTCCCCAGCTTCAAGGACCTCCACTAATACTCTCTTGCCTCTGGAATCAAATACAAAGTCTTCTATTTGACTTTTAAAGCCCTCCACAAAGGCCGGCCCTTCCTAGATTGCTACAAATTACTCTGCCTCATCCAATCTACTTGGGCTTGTTTGCTTTTCTTCATGGATGAATGAAAAAATATTTACTAAGCCATTACTGTGTGCAAGGCTCAGGAGATCCAAATGGAAAAGCAGATAGAGGCCAGAATCATCAGGAGTGCCCGTTCTAATCTGGGAAACTGCAGCTCTGAGAAATTTCCGCTCCAAGTTTCCAGGGACGATCCCATTCCTTAAGGCACCTCTTTGAGCAAATCATCATTTTAAAGATCAGTTGTTCTTTTTACTATAGTTTGAATGATAAATCAGAGTGACAGATTGTACTGACTTCGCCATCTTACCTCTTCCTCTGCATCAGTGTCCTCCACTCTTCAATAAATTTTTATGGGAGAAGAAATCTTTCCCTCTTGTCCTGGGTCCACTTCCTACTCCCCTAAGCTGACCAAGTGGGTGGTATTTATGCCCGTGGCTAGAGGCCATCTATTCCAGTCTACTGTGCCCAGACAGGATTTGTATATGTCAGCACAAGTAGTACTTGTCCTGTTCTAAGCACAACATGCTGTTCTTTGTAAAATTTCAAACAACCTGCTGTAATAATTTCTAATTGAAGAGAACTTGTACTTTTTTATGTAATCTCCACCCCTTAGTCAATGCCTCCAGCCTTTTTTGGGGGGCGGGGTCTAATCTTTAATGATTTTAGAAGCTCATTGGGAATGCAAAATGGAAGGGACCTTCCCCACACTTCAAAGAAGGCAAAAATATTCTGAGCTCCAGAATGATGAAGTCTTCCCCTCTTTCCCAATTTTATCCCCAGCACATTTCCACCAAGGAAAACGTATGTTTGGAATATAGTCACCTCCATTTTGTCAAGTCAACACATATTTATCAAGTTTCTACTATGTATCAGGCACTGTGTGAAGTTCTAAGGATAGAAAGGCAAGGCAAAAACCAGTGCTTGCCATCAAGCCTTTGGTATTAGAGCCTATCAAGTCCTGAAATAAATCAAAGCCATGTAATAGTGTCATTAATTAACAGTCTCAAACCTGCCACTAGGAGAAATATCCCATGAGTAAGAGCACAGTGTAATTCTCAACTCACAAGCTTCTTATACTTTAAGGAGAAGAGGGGAAGGAAGTCATATGGGGTAGCAAGGTCTGGGGTTGAGACAGAAGCCTTTGGCAATCCGGACAAGGAAATGCACTTCATTTTGCATGTTTTGTCCCACGTGCTATGAATCCCAATGAAAGGGGACAAGGGCATTAGAAGCTGAGATCAATAGCTAAGCTAAGTTACTTTACAAGACACAGTCTCTGGGTGGGGAACTTGGGATGTAGTTCAGTTCAACTTAACCAAGAGTAAATACCCTAAATGTAGAAATATAAGGACAATACTGAAATTCTGACAATACAGGGATCATTTAAGCTCAGATTCTTAAATTGTGGTTTATAGCCCTATATGGGGGTCATAACTGAATGTGGGGGTGGTGAAATTATGAACTATTATCAGTAAATATTTGATTTGCATATCTATTTTTATAGCTATATACCTGGGATCATATAAAAATTTCTGGGCAAAAAGGGGTCTAGAGTGGGAAAAGTTTAAGAAGCCCTGAGTGGCAGTCCATATTACATTTGGCATAAATTATTTCTGTCATAATATTATGTTAATAATTTTCTTTCAAGCTCCTGAAATCATTTGGAAGATAGTTGACTTCTTCCCCTTTTCTAGGCACTAGAACAGTGGGGTATTTGCCAGATTAGTTGCAAAACAGACAAGTTTTGAGGGAAAGAGGGGTCCTTAGACAAAACATCAACATAAAGAATCACCCTGGAGAATGAGAAAAAGAGGTAAGGGTCTGATTGAAAGCACCCTATTTGCTTCTCATGCAACTGGACTGGTTGAGAGTATATTTCCATTGAAACAAACAATCAGAAATGAATGTGAAGAAGACCTGTACACCTCTAGAACCAATCAAAGCCATTGTGTGAGTAACTGGGTATGTTTTGAGGGCACTTTGCATCAAAGGAAGAAGCAGAAGGAGAGAGATCTGAATTTGAGGGGCATTTCCTTAATCATTTCCAGCAAATCTTTGAGGTACAAAGTTAGAAAGGAGCTGTGGCAGAGAAGGAGAGATGATGAAGAAAGTCACTGGCTCCTCACCACCTTGGAGCAGAAACCCTCCCCACCCCCAGCTAAAAGAAGTGTCAAGGAAAGATCAGCTTGTTCCCCAAGTTCCCTTCTTGATTCCTCTCTATCCACAGGCACTATAACTTGTTTTGTTCTTGAGATGTTTCCAATAAGCTGAATTTTGCCTTAACCACAAAGAGGTCAGGGGTAACCTAAAGATAAATGTAAAGAAAGGTATGGAAAAGACCTCAGCCTTTATCTAAGGATTAGGGATTTTCCTAACTGGGGCTTGGAGTGATTATGACTGAACTCTGAACTTTTAAAATAAACTTTCTAAACCAATAGAAGAATCAACCAAGTAGAGCTTCCCTTCCCAATCCCTTCCACCCCTCCCCATTGTTTTTTTCTTAGCAGCAGTTCAAGAAATAAGTTTGGTAAATGGGCAGGTACCCAAGAAGAATGGAAGTCTAAGGGGAACCATGAGCTGGGGCTAGAACCAAGAATTCTCTTCAAGTCCCTGCAAATAGAACAGGTAGCTGTAAAAGAAGGCGTGTTTTTAAAAATTCTTCTAGATATTTTTCTGGACAGTGAGGGTGGTAGGAGCTGGAAGTGGAGGTGAGCATACTCTATGTGAAGCTCCCTCTCCACCTTCCTATAATGTGGAAGAAAGCCACTCTATAGTTTTCTCAAATCGTGATTCACCATGAATTTTATATATATATATATATATATATATATATATACATATATGTATGTATATATATATATATATTATATTTAATTCCAATCTGACCCGGAGAACTGAGGAATGGATCCCACTTAGAATCAACTTGGATCCAGCCTCAACTCCACCCTTCCAAGATTCTGGGCCCTTAGAGGGTCAAACCTTCCCTGGAGTCTGTGACTTTGCCCCACAACACACACACTCGTGCATTTCCCAAAAGTTTTGTAACTTATCATTTCGTACCATAGAGTGGTTACTTAGGCCAGATCTCTGGAGTCTGTAGACACAGCTTGGGTTCAAGATGGCGATTCCTCCAGAGCTAGCCAGTCTAGAGTCAAAGAGGCTGAGAAACAAAATACTGTGCTGATCAGTGTATTTACCCATCCTCTCAGGGAACCGTGTACAGTGCATGTGTGCCCAACTGCCAGGGATGCTGCCAAAAAGATTTGGTAGGACCAGAGGGTGCCAGCCTGCCAGCTGGCAAGCATGTACCCAGCTCAGCTCGCCCCTTTTTCCCAGGGCCTACTGACTTGAAAATGTCTTCCTTCCCCTAGAGGAGCCCTAGTACAGTCAGAGAAACATAGGAGAGGGGAGAACAAAGGGCAGCCAGGGGAACTAACCCTGAGTTAGAAAACAGGGAAAGCCTGTGGATAAGAGACCTCAGAAAGTGGGGGTGAGAGGGAAGGGAGAGAGACAGGAAGAGAGGAACACACAGTAAAAGAGAGATGGAGAAAGAGAGACAAAGTGGGAGAGGAGACAGGGAGAGAGAGACACACAGAGACAGAGAGGAGGAAGAGAGACAGAGAGTGGGAGAGGAAAGAGAGGGAGAGAGGGACACACAGAGACAGAGATAGAGACAGAAAAACAGTAATGGGAAGAGAGAGGGAGGAGAGAGACAAAGGAGATAGGAGAGAGAAAGGGGGAGAGGGACCTAAGAGAGATACACAGGTGGAGACAGAAAGGGAAGGACAGACTGAGATAAGAAAGAAGGCACATAGGGCAGTTAGATGGTGCAGTGGATACAGTCCCAGTCCTGAAAGACCTGAGTTCAAATTTGACCTCAGACACTTAACACTGCATAGCTGTGTGACCCTGGGCAAGTCACTTGATCCCAATTGCCTCAGGAAAAAAAAAAGAGGCACAATTGAATAGTCCAAATAAACTAGGCTGGATTAGTCAGATCACCTGTGTCACCTGTGTCACCTTCCTTTCCACCCATCCCCCAGTCTCTCCAACTTCCTCTTGGCACAGTCAGGGGGAGAAAAACCGTTGTAACTTCACCACTTCAACTACTTCCCTTTCCCTTCCTCTGGGAAGGCCCAGAGAGCTGCCTGGCTGGAAAGCACCCCCCCCCCAGCCCATCCCCTCCACTCCCACTCAGGGATCAAAGGCAGCAAGAGCTAGCTCTTTAAATGTTTATTTGCGTTTTGGTGAGTAACCACTGATGTTTCTATTAATAGGATTTTAGTCCAAGTCAATAAATGCTGGGTTGGGGAAGGGGGGGTGGGGGGAGGGAAAGAGGGGGAGCCGGGGAACTAACTCCAGAGGGAGCCATTTTCCTCAGTTTAACCTGAAATATTTCAATCCTGAAATAGATGGGAGAGCAGACTTCGGCCCACCTTGGGGGTCTCCTCTCAGCCCAAGTGACCTTGTCCTAAGCACTCTGAAGAAACACTGGGGAGGTGGAGGCTCTAGTCCCTGACCCAGCTGTTTACGATCAAACTGGGGAGTCAGAAGCACAGTAAAGAGCAATCTCTGTCTGTCTGTCTGTCTGTCTGTCTATCATCTCAAAGTAGTGTGTAGACAACAGCTCTAATGAAGGAGCATTCATTAACCAACTATTAGGCGCCAGGTATTGTACTAAGGGCTTACCTTACCAAAACAAACAAACAAACAAATCATCAGCTCCTGCCTCAAGGAGCTTCCAGTATGGACTGTGGGTTGAAAAGCCATCCTAAGTAAAGTTCGCTCAAGTTGCTGATAACTTTTACTCTCTACAGTGACATAGGTTGTACAAGCCTTACCTTGATTGTGCCAATGGGAAAATGAAGGCCATTTGAAGGTGTGAATCCAATGTGAATTCACCTCTTAGTCCGGTGATCTCTCTTCCATGATTACATTCTAGATTTTTAATCTTGTTTTTGGTCGGGGGAAGGTTCATGGCCACCTTGGGCATTCGGTCTGGCAAAAGCCACGGTTCCCCTCTCAAGAGCAGCTGTGTAAATGCATAAAATCAAGTAGACGATTTTACTGAATAAACCAATTACATTGGACTCCAGTTGTCAAAAGGCTCCCTCCCCAAGTTCATGGGCATTAGTTTAAGAACCCCTTCACTAGATCAAGCTGCCTCTCAGGAGAGGCTTTCTACAGAAGGTAGTACTCTACATTGCAGAGTAGAGGTAGCTAGGCGACACAGAGGAAGACCACCGGACTTCGAGTCTGGTCTTCCTGACAGCAAATACAGCCTCAGTTTTCTCATCTGTAAAATGAGCTGGAGAAGGAAATGGCAAAGCACTCCAGTCTTTGCCAAGGAAACCCCAAATGGGGTCAGGAAGAGTCAAACTGATGGGCTCAGAGTAACAATTCCTAGTTTGAAATACAAGGCGCAAGACAAGTGTGGCGTTTTTATTTACAAGAAGACAAAATGAAGAGGTAGAAAAGGCACCAGAAGTAGCAAATGTGAACTAGATTCAGCACAGTAATGGAGTTAGCAAGGTTAGAAGAAGCTACTAAAGGGACAACCCATGAGGTGTGAGTAGACCATGGACAGAGGAGCTTAGCGGGCTGGCCAGAGTTAGTTATATATACTGAGGAGAAGGATGTGTTAAAGGGAAGCTACTTTGAGGAGGAATAGAGCACCTCATATCGGGTTCCATCCTGAAAAGGACTTAGCAAAAATCTTCAGCATAAGCCCAGCTTTTAGGGGGGAAACATAATCTTGGGGTTTCTCAGAAGAGAAAGGGAAGAGTTGGGGAGATCAAGGATTTGTACTGAGATACTGTGACTGTCTAAGATGGAAGTACCAGGGAAGAGTTGGGAGATCAAGGATTTGTACTGAGCTTGTGACTGTATCTAAGATATTCTGGGAAAACTTGTTCCCCATCAGGGCTGAACAAAACAGTCTGGGAAGTTCCCTTCATAAGTATCCTAGAGGTATCTCTATAAGATACTCTTCAAGGTTGTCAAAGCATATTATGATTGCTTTAACTATAGAACCATAGTAATGACACAGTCTGGGAAACTAAGTTCCCAGGATGAGTGTTTTAGCATTTTCTGAAAAAGGGGAGAGAATAAACTGATTTCAGGACTCACATCAAGACTCAACTGAACAACGGTACCCAACCATTGTGTTCAATCTCAGGCACAATCCTGGTGATCTTGGCCTTTGCCATCCTTGACTTGGCGCTACCTCATTGCCCATAATCAATTTCCAAGTCTATTTTACAGACCTAATGCTTAAAAAATGCTTGCTTTCTTCCCCATTGTGGATTCTATCTATACCACATCTTGTTTAATTAGTTCCCATCATTCCATTTTTACCCTCTCAGGCTCCACCCTGGACCATTGCTTTAGTCCTAGGGCAAAGTTGGGGCCGGTGGATGGCAAGGAAACCCATTGGCAAGGAACTTTGACCTTTCTGCCCCTATCAGTCTTACATCCACACTCACTTTGGGTCTTCCCAGCTGCCTTGCAGCTCCTAGAAGAATCTTTTTCCCCATTTAGAAAGAATGGACTCCGTTTTCTATTGGCAACCTCCACACGTAGCACACACAGTTCTTGGCACAAGGTAAATGCTTTTGCCTTCATGCATCAGCCGCCTTACTGCCTTTCCTGCCAAGATTCTCCCTCTCTAATCCAGCCTCTGGAAACCTTCTAGAATAAGTTTCTTAGGGTCAAGGTTTGATGATGCTCCTTTCCTGCTCAAGTGAGTCCCTCTGGCTACTCGAATGAAATGAAATAAATGCAAAATTACTCTTCTTGGGCGCTCCACTTTGGGAGTTCTGCATAGCCCAACTCTCAGGTGCTTTTTCAGGTTTATTTCCACTTCCTCCCTTTCTCAACATTCTATGTTTTCGATGAAATTGGATAAGTCGTTGTTGCCTTTCCCTTTTTTCCCCTCAGTGCCCTGGTACAAGTTGCCCCTCTTCCCATCATGCCATATCACATTCTACTTCTTCACATCATTGCCATGCTCTTTGGTACCTCAGCTCCGGTAATATTCAGACAAAAAACATTTATCAGGTGCTAAGCATTGTGCTACAGATCCAAAGAAAAGCAAGGAGCTCACAATCTAAAAGGGGAGAGAATATACGAACCATTATGTACCCCAAAGTTTGTGTAATCCTATAAATGGGGGATAATCATCTGAAGGAAGGCAGCAGCATGAAGGTGAATGGGCAAAAGCTTCCCTTGAAGGGTTGTGGTTGGGACCTGAAAGAGGAGGAGTGAGAGCAGTCCAGGCCTGGCAAATGCACAGACCTCTCCAGATGACCCTTGGGGGTGAGGGTGAGGGTGGTGGGGAGGGGATGTTTCTGGCCTCAGTCACTAACTCCAGGAGTAAGAAACAAGGACCTGCTGAAGAGAAATGAGGAGAGTTAGCTCAGGTAGCTGATCTGGTGCCCACCAGTCATCCAGGTCAGGATAAAGGCTTCCCTCCACGAGTTCAAAGGGCTCGGTGCTTGCAAGGATTTTATAACTTGTCACAAAAGACAAAGCAAAGCAGGAAAGGTAAGAATGATGGGTCAAGAAGACTTTTTCCATCTCCTTTTTAAAAATAGCTTTTTATTTTCAAAATACGTGCAAAGATAGTTTTCAACATTCACCCTTGCAACACCTTATGTCCAAATTTTTCTCCCCCACTTCCTCCAACTCCTCTCCCCTAGAAGCCAAGTAATCCAATATAAGTTAAACGTGTGCAATTCTTCTAAACACATTTCCACATTTATCATGTTGCACAAGAAAGATCAGTTCACAGAAGAACATTATACACAGCAACAAGACTATACGATGATCAATTTTGATGGACATGGTTCTCTTCAACAATGATGTGATTCAAACCAGTTCCTATTGTTCAGCGATGAAGATAGTCATATACATCCAGAGAGAGGCCTGTGGGAACTGAGTGTGAACCACAACACAGCATTTTAACGCTTTCTGTGAATATTTCCATGCATTTTGTTTTCCTTCTTAGGTTGTTTTTTCTTCTTCTCTTTCTAGATCTGATGTTTCTTGTGCAGTAACTGTATAGATATGTATACATGTATTGTATTTGTCATTTAATTTATCCTATTTAGCATGTATTAGATTACCTGTCATGTAGGGGTAGGGGGTGGGGGGAAGGAGGGGAAAAGCTTGGGAAAAAAAGTTTTTGCAAAGGTCAATGTAGAAAAATCACTCATATGTTTTGTAAATAAAAAGCTTTATTAAAATAAATAAATAAATAAATAAAAAAGAAAGATCAGTTCAAAAATGAAAACAAAATGAGAAAGAAAAAAAAGTAACCAAACAACAAAAAAGTGAAAATACTGTGTTGTGATCCACATTCAGTTCCCATGATCCTCTCTCTGGAGGCAGACGGCTCTCTCCATCCCAAGTCTATTGGAACTGGCCTGAATCATCTCATTGTTGAGAAGAGCTGTGTCCATCAGAACTGAGCATCATAGAATCTTGTTGTTCATCTTTAGGAGATGGCAGTAAGGATTTGGCAAATAGAACCCAGGACTGTGCCAGGGCACACTCACTCTGAGATCTAGGTTTTGAAAGAGGCAGAAACACTAACAGGCTGACTCCTTTCCAGACCTGCTTTTGTTTGTTTGTTTTTTTTTTTTTTAGCAGACTTATGGGATGTAGTGAGTGACTCTAGGAAGCTTCCCCAGCATCAGGACAATCCTCTGTCTTAAGGGCCAACATTTTTGAATTTTCTCTCTGGATTTTGGGGAGTTACAAATTTCCTCAAGAGAAATCGAGGGGAAAGGAGTCACATTTTCTCTCCCCTCCCTTCAATTTATCTTTCTAGTTATTTTTGCTACCTCTGGAAGAAAACTTAGGGAGAACCTAGTCCAATAAAGATAAGGAAACTGAGGCCCAGAAGTTGAAATGATCCCCTCCCCCAAAAGTTGAACTGCACACTAAGGGGTCCAGAATTTGAAGCAAGGTTCTCTCATCCTCTAAATTAGAGGATTTTTTTTTGGGGGGGGGGTGAGGCAATTGGGGTTAAATGACTTTCCCAGGGTCATACAGCTAGTAAGTGTTGTGTCTGAGGTCACATTTGAACTCAAGTTCTCCTAACTCCAGGGTCTATGTTATGCACTGCACCATTTAGTTGCCCCTAAATTAGAGGATCTTAACCTTTCTTCCTTTTCTTCCCTACTTCCTTCCTTCCCTTCTTTCCTCCTTTCCTTCTTTCCTCCTTCCTTCCTTCTTTTCTTCCTTTCTTCCCTCCTTCCTTTCTTCCCTTCTTTCCTCCTTCCTTCTTTCCTTCCTTCCTTCCCTCCTTTCCTCCTTCCCTCCTTCCTTCCTTCCCTTCTTTCCTCCTTCCTATTTTTCTTCCTTTCTTCCCTCCTTCCTTCCTTCCCTCCTTTCCTCCTTCCTTCCTTCTTTTCTTCCTTTCTTCCCTCCTTCCTTCCTTCCTTCTTTTCTTCCTTCTTTCCTTCCCTTCTTTCCTCCTTCTTTCCTTCTTTTCTT